>CM067063.1:5252844-5535344 GCA_033980235.1 Diadema setosum | reverse complement strand
AGTTGATACATGTACCAGTTGAAGTCTCATTGTGTACCAGTTGATATATCTTAAGGTAATGGTACCTGTGGCTCAGTGATGCGAGTTTGAGTCTTACCTGGAGTCTACTTTTGAATTCGATCAGTTCAAACGGAATTAAAAAGTAAATTAAACTTGTTTTAAAACATCAAATTAAAAAGTAAACAAAACAAAATAGAGCAAAACATTTAACATGATTGAACTTGGACTCTTAATGACTTCAACTTGATTCAACCGGAACCAATTTAGATCAGTTGACATATAAACTGACAGACTGTATTTCGACCAGTTTGTGTGTGTTTGTGTGTGTGTGTGTGTTTGTGTGCGCTTGTTTGTGTCGGTTTGCGTGCAAATAGTAAATTGACACAATTTGAAACCCATTTACCTGACTGCATGGACTTGCTTACCACTTCATTCTAGATTAAAACCCAGTAACTAAAATATTGAAATGTTGATACCACTTGATACCAGTTGGTTTGTATTGGTTTCTACTGGTTCTGTTGCACATGAATATTCATAAGCTATTCAAATTCTCTATGTGAAAAAGATAAAATATTGTTAAATTTATTGTTTTTATGATTTCAATAAACTCTTAAATGTCTGAAATGTAATTAGAAATTTACCTAATATTATTGCCGTGATATTCACAATTTCAACTTGTACCTTTGATGAGGTATTTTCATATTTTTATAATAAAAATGCAATCTACTTGGTAACCATGTCTTAAAGTATTGCAACTAGATGGCCCTATATATATGAATGAAATATCCCTTGCACTAACTAGGTCTAGGACGTAGGCTAAGCCTAGATGTACTTGTAGGTATAGGCTTTAAGTCTAGCTGTAGGATTATGATAGGTTAGATATTAACAATGTCGTGACATACACATGTTCTGGTAATAAACCCATACTTCAAATAATTCAACACAAAATTAATTTTGTCAACTGGATCCCAGTTGATTCCAGTTGATACAAGTTGATTCCAACTGGTACCAGTTGATTCCATTTCGACGAATACCAGTTGATACCAGTTGATTCCAGGTCCCATTTTCCATATTGAAACCAGTTGCCTTAACTGGAATCAACTGGTACCAGTACCAGTTAGCCAACTGGTTTTTCGACCTGGGATGGGATCAGCGGCCTATGGCAGAGGGCACGGTCCTATCCACCTGGATAACTTGCGATGCCATGGGGATGAAGAGTCGCTGGTGTCTTGTCCCCAGGCACTTTATCATGACTGCCATCACGATGAAGATGCAGCAGTGGCCTGCAGGCAGCCGGGTTAGTGTCACACGCAAGGAGATGCCACTTCACTACACAGACATCAGAAGCATATTCTGTATAATCCTGCGTCATTCAGAGGCTAACGGTCTCTTGTAATTGCTAACTGGATGCGTATGCTATTCACTTATGACTAACTTCCATACATGCATGACGTATACTTTTTTTTTTCTTCTTTTTTGTTTTGTTTGTATCTGAAGCAAATGGGGACATTGGATTGCGTCCAAAAAAAAAAAACAAAAAAAAAAAAGCAAAACAAAACAAAACACGCTTTCCGTTTTGATGCTTAGAGATTCGTGGAAATTTTCAACAAACCTCTGCTCATGAGACAGAGTGCTCTCAGTGGATAATGCCGGTAATCATGTGTGTTAGGTTCCGTAGAACCGCCTCCCTACCCCATCCGTCTGGCTGGAGGATCGTCCGCTCTGGAAGGCCGGGTCGAGATCTTTCATAACAACCAGTGGGGCACAGTGTGTGATGATGACTGGGACATGGCCGATGCCAATGTAGTCTGCAGGCAGCTCGGCCTCGGATCCGCCTCGAGATACGTGTTGGCTGGCGGCTTCGGCCCCGGGACCGGTCCCATACATCTCGATGAAGTGGCCTGCACTGGGTCTGAGGAAATGCTCGTTGGTTGCCCGAGAGCCAGCAGTCATGATTGTGGTCATTTTGAAGATGTTGGAGTCGTTTGCCATCCACCAAGTTAGTGGTGACAAATGCTTGTTTCTTAGGAAGATCCGGTTCTCCATTTTTCTTGCTAGTGTATAAGGCCAATGGTACCTTGATATTATGTGAACTGAACTCACTTCTTTGGCTTGAAACCCAAAAGGAAAGATACTTTGTCATGAACTCACTATGTGTGGCATCATATCAATTTCGTTATTTTCTTTTGATCATTAAACATTCTCCCTCCTCGTCCTCTTCGGTTTCTTCCTTATTGTACTCTTCTTTTTGGTACAATGAATGATCATCGATATTTTTCATCTCACATGCAGCATGATTAGCGTCTCGTATATCTAATCTCTTCCAATATCTATGTTAATAACACACACTAAAACATATTTTCTCTCAGGAATAGCATGTGGTAACTCTTATGATCACGCTTTACCCTTGATTTGCTGTGGAAAATAATTGGGTTTGGGATAGTTTTTCTGCACTTCTCATTTCTTGCTTTACGGTTCGTGAAGCGATCTTCCATAGACAGCAAGTTGACATGTTTCATAATGAGTATGGGCTACAGTATATGATATAGATACATAAACATGAAATATGATTATGTGACCCGTCATCATGACACCTCGACAATAATGGTGTACCTACTTTTTCTGACTTAATTTAGAACAGCATACAAAAAAAAAATTGTGAGAAAGCTTGCCACTGACTATACTCCCAAGTCGTACGTATCATAAGATTTTGTAATCACAGATCATTACAATGAATCTTGTCATCAGTGAGTCTACGAGGATGCCTTGCGTTCTCTTTAAAGTTTATCAACTATACCACAGCTGTGGTTAGGGGTAGTTAGCATTAGGGTTCATGAAAATTGCCTCTTTGTGGAGAAGTCAGGTATTCATTGATGTATCAGTACTATGTCCAACCTAAGTGAAGCTGCCTTATTACTAACAGTGTACACTTTGTCACAATGGAGACAACTTCTCTTGCTAACCTGGTCAGATGTATATAAGTCTAGCTCATGTTATTTCTCTACTTTTTTCTCTCTCGCTATTCATTTATCTCTTTCTCTCCCTCCCTATTCCTCTCTCACTCTGTATATCTTTGTCTTACTTTATCTGTTTCTCTTTCTCTGTCTGTCTCCTCTCTATTTACTAATTCATGTATTTGATATCTATCTGTTTATCTCTATCTATCTATACATCGATCTATTCATCGATGTATACATCTATACATCTAGGCCTATCTGTCTGTCTATTTATCTATTTATTCATTTATCTATCTATCTATCTATCTATCTATCTATCTATCTATCTATTTGTCTGTCTATTTACCTTTCTATCTATCCGTCTACCAAAAATCTTCTGCTTTATTTCTCCATAATAGGTAACTGTACAAATGGATGTGTACATGGGGCATGCGTTGGCCCTGATATGTGCAGGTAAAATTTTTGCATTTATTTTTGTAGGAAAGATATATAAGCTACTGCAGTCGCACAAATCACTGTTATGTTTCTTTTATTCCTTTCGAAAGCAAATTTTCATTGCGAACATTATCTCAGCTAGTGATTAAACTACACTCCTTGTGTAATGTCGTCATGCCGGAATAGAGTCAAACCTGTCTACAGCGGCCACCCAAGAAGATGAAACGAGCGATCGTTATAGACAGGTGGCTACAGACTGATTATCCGACATTTTGTGCATGTAGGCTTACTAGTATTACTCGCATCTAAATGTATTGTTATTGTATTCATCTGAGTACTTACATTGTACCAAGGAGGTGTACCTCCCTGCATGTACATTATGTGTATGTTTGCACGTGTTTCATGCATAGAACAATGCTGGTATTTAACTATCGAGTTGAAGCTTAACATTGATGCGGGCATCATTCTAACTGAATGGAGGGAGAATGCCGCGGTGGCGATCACTGAACTGTCAGCAATGAATTATCGGCACGGCTGCAAAGCAGCAAACACACTATTATTCGTTCGGCTGCGGATTCGTGTAGCTCTGCGGCCGCTATCTGCAGGTTAGAATCTACAGGGCCTTTAACGTGGATTTTCTCTAAAGGGGGGGGGGGGGGGGGGGGGGGTCAGTGGCCGCATAGATGTCCGCTATAGACAGGTGGCCGCTAAGATAGGTTTCACTGTAGATGATTACGCAAGGATATTTCTACATTTCTGAACATAGACTGATGATATCATGAATGTGAGACTTTCCTCTCGTTATGTGAGAGTGAGTTGAAGAAGAATTAATTTGAAGACGATATTTGCATCGAAATAGCATGTTTCTCTCCTCTTACTGTCTACAGCTGTGAAGATGGCTACCAGGGCCCCTCGTGTGAGGATTGCGTGCCGTTCGAAGGATGTGTCCATGGAAGGTGTGAGAACCCTGGTGATTGTATCTGCCTGCCGGGGTGGGGTGGCCTCTTCTGTGACACAGGTAGAACAAGTCCTCATAATTTATAACAACAACAACAATAAATATAACAACAGCAGCAGCAGCAACAGCAACAACCGAATCAGCAGCAAAATCAGGAACAGCAACAACAACAGCAACAACAATAGAACTAATAACAGCAATATCATCAACATCAACACCAACATCAACATCAACAACATCAATCGAGTAGCCGTAGCGACAGCAGCAGCAACAACCACAACAACCCATACCTCACAATTTAGAGCAAAGAGAATCTTTAGTAAAAAAAAAAAAAAAAAAAAAAAAAAAAAAAGTACGCTTGTGCAGGCAGAAGCCCGTGGACAACGACTCGGGTGTGGAGTATAGAAATGCGTAATCTACCTGCATATATGAGAAAATCTTTGGTAGACATCGCTTTTCCCAAATTCAGGCCTCCGAAAGCATTGACGAATTTTAAAAGCAGAGTTGGGTATTCATACCATTCACTGTTTTCTTCGAGTCACGAGTATAATGTAAAAACCGTGCATTATACACTGCTATGACATTGTTTCACAGACTTCAGTTTTGACGAAAGCAATTAAGTGAACAAAGAGTTGA
This sequence comes from Diadema setosum, assembly GCA_033980235.1. NCBI lineage: Eukaryota > Metazoa > Echinodermata > Echinoidea > Diadematoida > Diadematidae > Diadema > Diadema setosum. The sequence continues at coordinate 5,530,358 of CM067063.1, read as the reverse complement.
AAATTAGTAAACCGTACACCGATCACCTAACAATCTTTATCATTATTATCATCTCATTTCAATATTTTGGTTCTTATTACTATTATCATACTATTATTGTCATTACCATTGTTACTATTACCTAAGTAATAATGCTTTTGTTATAGGACCCTAATAATCGTAATCACTGTTGCTGTTTTTGTTAATATTGTAATCATTATTAGCAATAATGATAATAGATTACATTTATTAGACGCTTAATAAGGATTTTCCAAAGCACTCAGTTTACCAGAAAATTAAGATTTAATAAAAGACAATACAAAAATACAAAAAAAAAATCAAAACAGGTGTGTAATTCAGAAATATATTTATATGTATTTTCAATTGCAAATTTGATACTGTTGATACGACAATAATCATTGATTTATTTTTCATATTTTTCTCGTGAAGACCTCGTAAGAAGATGTCCGGTTGTTGTAGCCCCTCCTCATGGGAACTTGACCTGCACGGAGGATAGGGTCATCGGTTCGGTGTGCACACTTCAGTGCGAGGAGGGGTACAGGGTGCAGGGGCCGCCGGAAATTTCTTGCCTGGAAACAGGCGAGTGGGACACTTTGCCCCCACAGTGCGAGCGTAAGTGCACCCTCGAGTGAGCAATGGACTCGATGTGACGTCACATTGTGTCGAAGCTGACACAAGATGACCATACCTTCGCAAGGTCTTTGGGCAAGGTTTTGGCGTGCCAAAAGATTTAACCAAACCAAATCTTTTGGCTTGCCAAAAAATTTAACCAATGTGGATAAAGTTGCCGGAGTTTGTGAAACTCCACCGACGGTCATACGATCAAGTATCCTCATGAATGACCCGATGTTTACACGATCAGAACCAATTCCGAACACTTCCTTTTTATTATGTGTCCATCTTTCTTTGCTCGATTTCGGGACAGTGTGACGACTGCATAATAGCCATAACACATATCCACGTATTGCAGGCACAATGATTGTACGTTTCGCAGCTTGGTCCTGACGAATGCAATGCAAAAAATTGTAAACCGTTCATTCATCCTGTATACTATTATTGTTATTATCATTATTATCATTGTTATTATTATTATTGTTATTATTATTATTATTATTATTATTATTATTATTATTATTATTATTATTATTATTACTAGTTAGTAGTAGTAGTAGTGGTAGTAGTAGTAGTAGTAGTAGTAGTATTAGCAATAGTGTATTATTTTTTATCATCATCATTATCATCATCTTTATCATTAGAACAACATTGTCAGCATTTCTCCTTTTTTCGTATTTGTCTCGGAAAGAGCTCGTAAGAAGGTGTCCAGCTGTGAATGCCCCGCTTCGTGGGACTTTGACTTGCACGGAGGATAGGGTCATCGGTTCTGTGTGCACACTACAGTGCGAGCAGGGGTACAGAGTCCGGGGACCGTCAAACATCTTCTGCCTAGAGACAGGCCAATGGGACACGATGCTTCCCCACTGTAATCGTAAGTGCGGCCCACTAACAACTGTGCGGTGGATGAAAATTCTAATGAAGGTGGTATCACATAGTATCTCCGCGAGAAAATCAATATGTGAGGCTAAAGCATTTTACAAGATTTATAGAGATAGAAGTTTTCAAATACCATGTCTCCATTCTTTGCGCCGTCCACAAATTAAAGGGGAAGGCTAGTAACTGATTAGTGGGTATCAGTGGAAATTCTGGGAGATGATTGTTCCAATCCTTATGGGATTCATTCAAGAGTTCATTATATATCTATTGTTGTGTGAAAATGATTTGCTTCAGAACGGTCTCATATTCAAGTAATGTGCAGACTAATGCTCCGTCACTGACCAGGGACGCTAACCTGGAAGCATTAAACTGCACATTACTTGAATATGAGACCATTCTGAAGCAAATCATTTTCACACAACAATAGATATACAATGAACTCTTGAATTAATCCCATAAGGATTGGAACAATCATCTCCCAGAATTTCCACTGATTCCCACTGATCAGTTACTAGCCATCCCCTTTAAGCCTTCACATTGATTTTGCATTCAGATGATTTACTCAACAGCTGATCATCATAATAATGCGGAAGCTCAGTAGTGCCACATAGAAAGTTTTTTTTTTTTTCTACTTCTCGAGCTTTTCGGGGCGATGAAAGCATAAAACGAAATGTTAGATCTTGTCTTTTGGACTGAGAAAAGGGGATGGCTAGTAACTGATCAGTGGGAATCAGTGGGAATGCTGGGGGATGATTGTTCCAATTCTTGTGGGATTCATTTAAGATTAGATTATACAGCATATCTATTGTTGTGTGAACATTTGTTTGCTTCAGAACGGTCTCATATTCAAGTAATGTGCAGTTTAATGCCCCGTCACTGTGCAGGCATGTTAATCTGGAAACATTAAACTGCACATTACCACCTGTATACCCAGTCATTGGGTGTCCGGACAGGTTGTGGGACCGGACGCGTACTGTAAAGTGCGTCTAGTTTGACAATGACGCGCCTACATAAACAGTTGTTTGTCAGTGAGGAGCTGCGCGTAAATGCGTATTCAAAGTAGAATAAGCAAGTCAGTACGCGAGAGTCTTAAGTGTCCGGACACCCAACCCCCCATCTAATATGAGACCATTCTGAAGCAAATAATTTTTGACAGTACAACAATAGATATATAATTTACTCCTGAATGAATCACACAAGGATTTTTACAATCATCCCCCAACATTCCCACTGATTCCCACTGATCAGTTACTAGCCATCCCCTTTAATAGGGAGCTTTAGATTTTGACGCGCGGACGTTTGAGACGACGAGTGCGCTAGACGTTTTCCTCTCCCAGAATAAGAAAAGAAAAAGTAGCTTTACATTACGCTGGGACGCAGCGTATAAAAAATAAAATCGCGCCCCCATTTATTATGATCGGTGCATGAAGTAGCTCTCTACGTTGCAAACTGTGCGGACGTAAATTTAGTCCAGTACGCGTAGTGAAAAACTCGGGCGACGCAAGTTAAAAATAGATTGAGTTGACGCGCGCTTCTGCGCAAGCTCAGATCACGTTTTTTTTCGCTCTGAACGTCCGCGCGTCTAAAATCTAAAGCTCCCTAATATCTCCGGTCGTGAAATGATAAGAAGGCAAAATGCTATGTCTATGACATCTAACCCTCTCGACTTTTCGAACCCTTAACCCTTCATGTGCCAATGGGTCAAATGTGCACAAATTTTGCACACAAACCTATTAAAGGACAAGTTCACCTTCATAGAAATGTGGGTTGAGTGAATGCAGCAATATTAGCAAAACACATCAATGAGAGTTTGAGGAAAATCGGACAACCCGTTCAAAAGTTATGAATTTTTAAAGTTTCTGCTCAGTCACGGCTGGATGAGAAGACTACTGTAGCTTGTGATGTCATATGAGTACAACTGAATAAAGAAAGTATAAAGAAAATTCAATTTCTCACATAATAAAATAACACTCGACTTCTCTCTTTCAGAAGTCAGGGGGGAAAATATTACCCCTAACATAAGTTGGTAAAAAGTCAAGGAAATGTGCACTTTATTAAAAAAGTCAAGTTTTGTGAAATTCTCTTTTTATTTTCCTTATATCGTTGTACGCATGTGACATCATAATACTGTAGTAGTCTTCTCCTCCAGCAGTGATTGCACAGATATTTTAAAAATTCATAAGTTTTGAACGGATTGTTGGATTTTCCCCAAACTTTCACTGATGTGTTCTACTAACATTGTTGCCTTCACTTAATCCACATACATATGAAGGTGAACTTGTCCTTTAATAGGTAATGAAGGTGGCATGCAGAGTTTAAAAGTCAGGAAGGCTAGAAACTGTTCATTCTTCTCAGAGGCACCTATAAGCTTCCGTACTGATTTTAAAGTTGCGTGTGTCTGGACAAGAGTCAAGCACCTATCCAATCAGCATCTAGTCAACCATCAAGAAGGGGTAAAAACAACCTAAAATTCGTAGAAGTGTTTGAATTATTCAAGGTCTTCTTCAGGACCTATTTGTAAAATTGGTGTTAATAACATTATGTTTTAGTGAGAAAACTAACGTAAAAAAAACACCCCCAATAAAACCCAAATCGGCTTGTCATTATCAAGGTTTTACTGCTATATTTGATGGCATACGATTAAATACATCTCAGGTCATGCACATGCACATGCATCTGTCCATTCCCGCCCTGTAGGGATCCGGTGCCCTCCCTTGGAGCAGCCAGCCCACGGAGAACTGATGTGTCCTTCGGGAAACATGAGAAATGTTTTCGATGCCGTCTGTACTGTCGTATGTGACGAGGGCTATACCAGGCAGGGCCAGAGAAACACCGTCCGTTGTCTTGAGACGGGCCAGTGGGACTCCATGGCGGAATGCGAGAGTGAGCTTGAAAAGTTTGAATCTTAACTTTTCTATACGTTCATCATTGATCAATATTTTACGATTCAGGCAGGAGGTACTAATAATGGCTAAGTTATGATTTTCCTTTAAAATTAGGGCTCCTCTCCTCCAACAAAGTCATAAGTTATCATTACCAGAATTTTGATGGTCTGACTTTCTCCAACGTTATCGGATTAAGACTAGTGAAGAGTCACATGTCTGTGATGCTATCGGAGTAATTCGTTTGGGAGACGGTCACATTTAAGTGGTCTGTCGACGCGTAACCGGAATGTCCTAGATCTATGAATTCTCGAAGAAAAGATGATTTAGATTTAGAGTAAAAATTGAGGTTTGTTTAAAATCAAAAGATTTTTTTTCTTCCCACAGTTCACACAGTGAGGTCTGAAGCATTTTGCAATATGTGTGTACATAATTAGATGTCGTTTTGGTACACATCAGAAGTTTTGATCGGAAGTTGTATAGGCGAGGTAAATGAGAGATAACGTGATCGACAGTATTATATCCTCCAAGTCTGTTTTCTAAACACGTCCTGTACTAACATCTCGTGTAGAAATTGAAACAGCAATTTATCATTGCAAAGCTTGGAAAATTTAGAATAACAAAAGCTGAAATTAACGTTTGGTGACCTTATTGGGCTTTTTTGATGTCATGTGTATGAGAGAGATTGAAGTTGAGAAAAGGAGGCAGGAAAGAAAAATTATTATCCAGTTCATCGTCTTCCAAGTAGATAATGAGATTTAGTTCAAACTTAATTTGAAGGAAACTTGCCGCGACTGTACAGCTTATGACAGAAGAAAACAGTAAAGATGAACAAAAAAAAAAAACACTTTCAAACATTACTAGCATCACTTTAGTATATCGGCGCTATTTTGTTCTCGGGTAATCAGATAGTGTTTCATTGAAGCTGTCCTTTTGTTTTTGTCTGTTAGTTGAGCGTTGTGACGTTCTACCTCCACTTCCCCTCGGCAGCATGAAGTGCACCCAAGGTAACGTTTTTAATTCCACCTGCGTCTTTGCGTGTGACGATGGTTTCCAACTGAATGGACCTTCTTCCAGGGAGTGTGATGCGTTTGGCTCCTGGTCGCAGTACCAGCCAGTGTGCGAAGGTGAGATTATAATAAGGCTCGACATTCTTGCTAATTCATCCCCTCCTCCTCCCCCTCCCCTCTCCTTCCCTTCACTATCATTCTCTCTATCTGGGCCCCCTCCACATGTCTTCTTCGACAGACAACCAGCACTACCACCCCCTCCTTCACCTCATTCTTCTTCTGTTATTATTACCACTACTTGTGCTGCTATTACAACAACAACAACAACAACAACTACTACTACTACTACTACTGCTACTACTACTACTACTACTACTACTACTACTACTACTACTACTACTACTACTACTTACTACTTATACTACTACCATGACTACTACTACTACTACTACTACTGCTACTACTACTACTTTCTACTTATACTACTACTACTACTACTACTACTACTACTACTACGACGACTACTATTACTACTACTACAACTACTACTACAAATCATTACTCCTCCTGCTACTACCTCTACTACTACGACTACTAGTACTATTTCCACTACTACTTTCCCCTTTCTTCCCTTCCCCCTTCACACGTCTTCGAAGGTGAACCTCTTCTCCTCCTTTGTTCATCATCTGTCCCTCTCCCATCCTCCTATGTTGCTATGCAAGCCCATTTCAGTTTAGAGAAGCATTATTCTTAATCATAAGCTGTTTTATGTTTATGACACTCAGTACAGCAACGACTTGCTCTGTTCTTTGCTTTCCCTCGTTAGCTGTTCGCTGTCCCCCGGTACTCCCACCCAGCTTCGGCATGATGACCTGTACGAATGGCGCTGGCCTTGGCTCGGTGTGTACCTCCAGGTGCGGCTTTGGGCACCGACTCATCGGAACCAACGTGACAGAGTGTGTGGCCGGAGGCAGATGGATAAATGACCTGCCAACTTGTACCGGTAAGAACAAGGGGAGAGGACTGTATCTTTTTATGCCACAAACTGCCAAAACTTGAAATGCTTCGTATTTGTAATACTGCATTATATACTGTCTGTGGCACAATGTGCGTTCATTAGCTCTCACAATATAGCATCATTCCATTTCGTAAAACTTGCTGGGCACATTCTTTATTTTTTAAACACTTAATCAGATATGCCAAGCGATAAACGGGACTTGGCCATGTTGACATCATCAAGATCATCTGTGTGAAGGTATAATGTACCGGATAAAACAAAAAGAATATGCAATGCATCCACATCAGTACTTAAGGTCAGCTCTCCGTGTGTCAGCATTATCTACCTTAGATATCAATTGGGCAACATGTCTGTATCATTCTATACTTCATTTTGTTCTTCGATACCTTGACAGTAGGAGTGGTAGATCCATTGTGTTCTCGAGGTTAATTGTTCACCAGTCTGGCCATATAACAATCTGTCTGTCTGTCTGCCCACCTGTCTTGATTTCGTTTCCATCTATCAACAGCCTAGTCAGAATTGAGAAATTACATGTATATTGATGATTTGACGTAGGTCAAGTGTGAGAGGGCAGTTGAGTGAGAAGTTATTGAACAAAATGTGATGAAAAGTCGGTGTGGTAGAGGTGAAGGTCATATTCTAAAAATGTCACCATACGTGAAGCGCGCGGGTCGTGCTCAGCCTGCGCTTTATGAGATTGAAAGCTGATCATTATGTCTCACCTACTCCTCCTCCCTGACCTAAGAAGTTGCTTTGCTTGACCCAGCATAGAGATTCCAATCCAGATGCCATGTATGATATTTTTAGTCATTGGTACTCACAGGTGACCGGTTGCCAGAGTAATCAGTGATACGACACCTTAGATAATAAAGTATTTGAAAGTGTAGAATCTTAATTTCAACTCTTCCTCCTCACAATTTCTCCCCGAATGTTCTCAAGTTATTACCTGTCCACCGCTGGAAGAGGTTCCAACCAATGGACAACTTGCCTGCACAATGGGCGGCCAGTACGGTAGCCTCTGTAAGTACACCTGTGACCGTGGCTTTACCGTCCACCCTCCAGCAGCATCGCTTCGTCAGTGTTTGACAGACGGCTGGACCGGAGAAGTGCCAGAGTGTCGAGGTAGGCGGGAGCTGTCTAGGCGTCCAGCCCGATATCAATGCTTACCGAAAATAAGTACCAGCCTACTTTATTTTCACGTTACTCTCTTCAGAGAAATAAAAAGGATGTGGTAAAAAGATATGCTTGTATATTGAGAGGAATGTAACTTCCGCTTCCCCGGTATGCCCCCATAATGAAGTACAGGTGTCGCAGATAACAACTAGGATTACAGGGGTCATCTCTGAATACACGCCATCAAGTTCTTCAGTCCCCTAGGCACCACCTACACCTTGGGTCCGTTTCATGAAAGTCTTATGAGAGACTTCATAAAATAAATTTCACTTCTCTTTAAAAGTTTGGCCATTTTGAGATGTATGCAAGACTCTTATGTCATAACTTCACGATACGGACCCGGGTTTATAGTACAAATTAAATATGATTTTAGCTGGCTGATCTTGAGAGGGTTGATTACGGAAGCTTATGAAGTGCCACCAAGAAGATGAGATAATTTTACCTTGCCTTCTTGACTTTTTCTGGTCCAAGAAGGCGAAAAGACGAGATCTCGTCTGCTCTCTGTTTATGTCAGAGTAGTTAGAATAATGAGGTGTCCTCTTTTTTATACCTTTCATCTTATCTTCTTACGGAGTCAAAAAGGCGAGATGGCAATATCTTCCATTTCCGACCCGCGAAGTCGAGAAGACGAGATGGCGAGCAAAACTTGCATGTTTCCTGCAACGTATTCTGTTAATAATGTTAGTGACATGGAAACATATCGGCATAGGGAAAGGTGCATTCGCATGTCTTTCGTTAAAATTATTAGTAATTAAGCAATAATCGACAGATGAAGTCAAGTGCAGAATCTTTGTTTCTAAGGCTTTTTGCGGTCGTATCAAAGTAGTTTGCAGACAAGATAGTGTAGAAAGCACTATGAAACAAGTGACACGTAGTTATATATTCGTTTGCCACATGCGTGATGTTGAGGGTATCATGAACAGACACAAGTCAACATGCTTGGCATTACATGGTATAGTTCCTTTAATACTTCGTCCCCATCCTTTCTAAATGTTTGTTTACACCACTAACCATTTTATAAACCATTCTCGAGTCCGTTTGTGCCCTACCACTCTCCCCGTAGATACCATGAAGCCCGTCTTCCCGTCCTGTCCGGTCGCCTTGTTCTACGTTTCGGACAAGCTGCAGGAGACCGCTGTTGCCTTCTGGCAGAATCCTGTGGCAACCGATAACTCGGGAGAGACCATCAGGGTAGAACACGTCGCTGGACCTCAACCCGGTGACTCCCTTGCTGGCGGTTCGCACGTCGTGGACTACGCGGCCAAAGATTCTTCAGGGAATACTGCTTTCTGCAACTTCACCGTATTTGTCAGAGGTAAGATGGGAATTGCATTGTTTTAAGTGAGGGTATCGCCAATACGTAGGTGCCGTGCACAGAGCAGCGTTTTAGATGCATTATGGGATAGCTCATGGGACAAACTTGCCCCGGTTTTGGCTGCACATGCACTTATATCACGCTCTGTCTTTATAAAGGGGTATTTTTTGTTGAAGATTTCTTCGCTTTCCATCATGTGACCAGCACATTGAAGCCTTGCAGTAGTGAACCATGACTCTAGTGACCGCAAATCAGTAAAGCTTAGACACTTTCAACTCTTTTAAGCTGAATTATAGCCAAGAAAAAAGGGCTAGCAACTGAAAAGTACTGAACTCGCGTGAGACAACCGGAAGCAAACAAGGGACCGAGGAATCCCACAGTGCACCTGTGACAGAGCTCTTCAGCGTGCGCAGGAGTTTTTTACGTCATTGGCGATAGCGAGAATTAAGTGGCAACATCGATCTGTGTTCATACTCGGCTTCGATGAAAAGAACAAAGCGAAACAAGCAGAAAAGGGAAACATTGTTCGAATCAAAAGACAGTGCCTTGAAACGATCATTTTTGGTTATACTGGAATGTACAAATTGAATGAGGTAGTGATAATATCACTTCACATGTGCCTGCTGCATTTCAATTGTTGTTTCTTTTCTATGAATTCAATTGCGAGAAAACATATTTCACATCGAAAATAAGAATTATGTAAACTGCAAAATTGATTACCAAAAATGATTATCATAACAATTATTTTTTAATGCAAAGCAATGGGAGAGTTACATCCTATCCTTGCTTCCTGAATCAACGATTGTATCTAATTTTCATACATGTCTCTGCAAGCCTAACAACGTTTTGTGTTTGAGTCAACTTGATATCTGGTCACAAATTCTTTCTGGTACAATGTTTATTGTTCCAGTCGTAAGAAGGAAAGACAGTGGTGATAGCTTGATATAGACCTCGCACGCATATGTAGTTTTTGAATGCTGTTTTCATCAGCTTTTGGGGGAATAGAATTATAAATGTTCTTCAAAATATTGTGCATGCCATCTGGTTTTTGTCTGATTACCACAAATTTCGCTAGTCACATAGTCAACGAAAGGGGTAAAAAAATGGCCTCCAAGAACACATCGTAATGTAGATGATCTCCATGCAGAGAAATCGTCAACTTTGCTTCTTGAATCATAAAACAATACTAGTAATTGAATCATAAAGAATGTTTTCTTTCTTTGATTTAAAAAACACAAACACAATAACAATGATGACCAGTCATCCGATGTGCCGAGCTGTCGAGTAGCGATAGCATGTCTATCAGCTGTTCCCATGGTAACCTGCTGGATTCTGTCTGTACCTTCTCGTGCGAGAGACCCGGAAGTTCTCTGGTTGGAGCAGAGTCGGTGCAGTGTGTCTACGAGAACGAGAATACTCGATGGAGCAACCCACTGCCCTCTTGCACAGGTGAGCACTCACCCACCCGTAGACGTGGTTCAGGAACTTTGAACCTCAAACCTTGTCTCTGTAATTTTTTTTTCTCCCTTAAATCGAACGTAATGATTCTTGGATCTGGAAGACACGGTATACGCAGGGGTATCATAGAGTGTGAATGCTGGTCCGGTTCGGATATATTCAAGAATCCCATGTAATGAATTGTTCTAACATCTTTATTATGATTTTTATGTAAGGAACACACACGGCTGGAGAATTTCGACTGAAGTCGACCGTTACACGCCGGTGAGCGTACGCTTTGAAGCACGTCACATTTGTTGCACATCCATTCGAGCCAACATCTCCCCACATTACAGGGTGTACAACTCAGCGCAGAACCTTGCCCATGATATTTTTTTTTTTGCTACAATAATTATTACTTGTTTCCATGAATTCGTGTCGGTCACAAACAGGAGTGTGATCGTTTACTTTCATAGCTACAAGATACTTAATTTGACTTTTATCACACTTAAGAATCATTTTTACTTTCGGTATGATGAAGAAAAAATTTATATAGTATAGGGAGCCTTTATCATGATAAATTATGTACATTTACAGGTCTTCAGCGCCCTGTCTTCAGGGATTGTCCGATGTCGCAGGTGGTCGTAGCCAGTAACAATAGCGAGTCAGCCGTAGTGACTTGGGCCCCGCCCATAGCAACGGACAACACCCTTAACGTTATCCCGGCTGTCCTCGTCATCGGACAGGGACCCGAGAGCGAATTTGACGAAGGACTGCACATCGTGGTGTACAAGGCCCAAGACGCTTCCGAAAATCTTGCCTGGTGTAACTTTACCATCACAGTGCAAGGTAAGCGATTTATCATTAACAAAATAATGTTTGATTCCCTCCCCCACCCCCTCCCCGCCACTTGGTAAAGGCTCACATTCTAATTCACACCTTACAAGCCAAGAGTAACTTAGACCGGTTTCGAAGCATACGATGTGAGAATGAAAATGTAAAAAGAAAATAAAACAAAGGAAAACACCCTCCCCATTTTCCCTTTCTCCCACACAACAAAGGGTTCGCTTATTATTAGTATCAACAAGCTCGTAAATCATGGGCCCTTTTCTCAAAGTAACGTTTTTATGCATAGCCTACGTGTCTTAAATCATGTTACCGTCATTTATTCTGATAGGTTCGGTACAGCCAGTTTCTATATCATGTATCTTTTTAAAACTGAGCATCTCCTCTTCAGAATGTGACTGTAAACTAATACTTCTATTCCACAGAGATTGTTTTTTTTTTTTCTCTCATCGGTCACTTGTCGTTTTGTCATTGGTCTCTTGTCGAAAGCAAAGGTTGTCGCTTCCGGTAATCAACAATTCACCTGACAGTCAACTAACACGAGGCGGATTCATCAGACCGCGATTCGATACACTTTGGTTGGTGATCGGAAGCAAAAAAAAAATGCTTCCGACGAGAGAACGCTGAGAATTTTTGTTTATTTATTCATTCATTTTTTTTGGTTTGGTTCGTGGTGCATGGCAGGGTATTTTTTACATTGAGTAACCTCGTTGGGCAATTCTTTGATTTTTCTTCTCCCTATAGTCATACGCTGCCCCAGCCTTCCTCAGCCTGATGTTGGAGAAATAGAGTGTACGGGTCAAGTTCTTGGGTCAGTGTGCACCAGGGTGTGTCCGGACAGGTACGGACTCCTTTCTGGACCATCGACCGTTGAATGTCTCAGGAACGAAGATATGGGCATGTGGTCAAACCAGCTTCCAGACTGCGTTGGTAAGTCCTCTGACTTATTAAGTAGTGCGCCCTCATAATGCCACTCCCCCCCCCCCCTCCCCCAATACACCCATACACACACACACCTACACACACACAGACACACACACACACACACACACACACACACAATAGACATTTTTGATATTTTGTTCTTGATCGATGGTGACGGTTAACTGTTTTCTATCAGGTAAAAAAAAAAAAAAAAAAAAAAAAAAAAAAAAAAAAAAAAAAAAAAAAAAAAAACCAGTAGTCCACGGTTCCCACAAAGGAATCCAGAAAACCATCAGTAAGTAATATATAATTATTCCTCTTTATACTCCATTGGTAAAATGTATTTGGAAAAAAAAAATCTACTCAAATTTTGTGTGACTTTATTAATTTGTCATAGTGGTTGGTTAGACAATTATTTATGTTCTCCTCACTTCATTTCTCTTTTTGTCTATGAATCCATCCATCCACCTTTATATCCATATCTCCACCTATCCATCAAACCATCTATCCATATTAATCCTTTCATTGTTTTATCCATCTCTTCATCTATCTTTGCATCTATCCATCTATGTGTCTATGTATAAATATGTATCTACCTATCTACATATCTATCTATCTATCTATCTATCTATCTATCTATCTATCTATCTATCCATCCATCTATCTATTCATCTATGCTATCCAATCATCTATCTATCTATCTATCTATCTATCTATCCATCCATTCATCTGTCTATTCCTTTATCTATTAATTCATTCATCCATCTATCTATCCATCCATCTATGTATCTATATCCATCTATCCAATCATCCGTCTATCTATTATCTATATATCTATCTTTCTATGTATCTTATTATCTATCTATCTATCTATCTATCTATCTATCAATCAATATATATCAATCCATCACTCTCTGTCTGCCTTTCTCAGATGACAGTCCACCGATTCTGACTCCCCTGCCACCGTCAAGACGAGTCTTCGCAGAGCCTCTCCAAACGAGCGTCACCGTTGACTGGGAGCCCCCTCGGGTGGAGGGCGAGACGGAGGAGATTACCGTGGTGCACGAGGCGGGGCCCGCTCCAAACAGCGACTTAGAGGAAGGCGTCCACTGGATATCGTACTATGCAGAAGACAGCGCAGGGAACGTTGCCAAGCATACTTTCAATATCACAGTGATAGGTATGTGAATTCAGATGGCTGTCGCTTTGTTTATGTTCTTAGCAGTAATAGGGCCTATTAGTAGTAGTATTAGAAGTTGAAACAGAGGGGTTATAGATGTTTGTTTATTCATTTTTCCATCTGAGAAAATGTCTGGATAGCCCATATTCAGCTACGTTAAAGGGATGGTACAGTATTGGTGGAGATGAGAATTGGGCTTTAACTTTTTTTGCGAGATACCAAGAAAACACTTATGATATAGTACAGAGCATACCATTTTAAGAGGAATTCAAAGTTTATTTGATTAAAATTGGGTTTGGAATGACTGAAACATCCAAAAACAAAGTAAAACAAAACAATCGTAATTAAGTGTGGGTCCCACACTTTATCAGAATCGGTCTTTTTTGGATATCTCAGCCATTTCAGAACCAATATTCATCAAATAAACATTGAATTCCTCATAGAATTACATGCTCTTTCAAATTTCATAAGAGGTTTCTCATTATTTCACCAAAAAATGTTAGAAACCTGAAATTAAGTTTCAACCGAAACTGTACGATCCCTTTAAGCTGGTCTTCCATGGGGTCCAATTAGATGTGAGGTAGGACCACTTCACCGGGTTAAACACCCTGCTCTTTGCGATGAATGAATGAAGCGGGATCTTTTACGTGCATGAGTTGTTACTCTCTCATACACGGGACCTCCATTTTATGTCCTATCCGAGGGACAGAGTGTTTTGCCTCTTCCTAGAGGGGACGGTATGTTTACACACAACACTGCTCAGTCCAGACTCGGGTTCGAACCCGGGCCGCGTGATCGTGAGGTACACGCGCTACCGACTGAGCCAACTCACCGCCCATGGATAATAATGATAATAATAACAATAATAACGATAACAATAATAATAATGATAATGATGATGATGATAATAATAATAATAATAATAATAACAATAATAATAATAATAATAATAATAATAATAATAATAATAATAATAATAATAATAATAATAATAATAATAATAATAATAATGATATATGATTCTAATAACTTTTAAGATTCATAGTAGTAATAGAAGTTATGGTGGTAATATCACCTACTTATCATCATCACCATGCTCATTGTGATGACCATCATCATCCTCACCATTATCGCCATTATTTTTATTACATTTATAGTATTTTTAACAAATATTTCGAGATGTGATGAATAGAATATAACAACGAATTCTTTATCGTACAGATGATAGAATAAGATACAATCACAAACTTACTTGAAGAATAGGGTCACTTTAAGAGGAGACTATGTGATTAATAATATCCTTGGATATATTAACCCACTGGCTCTGATTTTTACAATAGTGGTCCGCTGCCCTGAACTGGAAGTGACTGGTAGTCCCAGGGTAGACTGTAGTCATGGTAACCTCCTTGGTTCCTCCTGCTCTGCTGGATGTCCCCATGGATCAAACCTGGTTGGATCCTCGGCTCTCGAATGTCTCTCAGACGGGAGGACGGAGGTGGGAAGTTGGAATGCTTCTCTTCCATTTTGTCAAAGTGAGTTACAGTATATTACAACAAAAGAAAAAACTCTTTTTATTCAATACGTCAATGTACCAGGTAATTTGTCCGTCAATCATGTAAGTTGCAAAGAAGCAAAGACTAACCTGAGTGAATTTCCAGGTTAAGGAGATGGTATAATATTGGTGGAGATGAGAATTGGGCTTTTAACTTTTTGCTAAACAAGAAATCACTCATAAAATAGTACAGAGCATGTCATTCTAAGAGGAATTCAAAGTTTATTTGATGAAAATCGGTTTTGAATGGCTGAGACATCCAAAAACAAAATAAAACAAAGAGACCGCAATAAAAGGCGGGTCCCACCTCTTATTAACATCACACTATTTTGGATATCTCATCCATTTTCAAACCAATTTTCATCAAATAAACGGTAAATTCCTTATGGACTCACATGCTCTTTTATATTTCATATAAGGTTTCTCGTTGTCTCAGCAAAGGGTGCTAGAAACCAGAAGTTTGGTCTCAACCAAAACTCCCTTAAAGTCAGTAAAAAGGTCAAAGATTATACTGTAATGTACCTCATCTTACATTCAACTGTCAGTCATCAGAGTGTGATATATTGGCGTCAAATGGTGACGAGATTGTATCCGGATCAAATGAGTACGTAATTCCAAAATTGGTCATAAATCACCTATGGGTAAAACGTGCTGATGTGTGGCATGAGAGGGAAATGGATGAACAATTCACATCCTGGAGAATTCCAAACACTGTCTCTTTGCATTTTAATATTCGAAAGTGCTTGCAGAGATGCAATATTTGTAGCTACTGGACAGAACAAAAAAGGCGGTCGTGTTCACACGGAAGTTATGTCACATATTTTTTGCTAAAATCACTTTTGTCTACCAACCTTTCAAAGAAAAAAAAAATCCATCAATGTGCACACGGCTCTGATCATCTCTCTCTAGTCTCCTATACGTACCTACTCACTGAATTCCGATCATTGCAAAAACAATCACATAATTTCATATAAAAACGGAGAAAAGATAAATTGAATCAAATCAAATCAAGTCAAATCAAATGATATTAGAATATCAAAGAATGAAGTTCAGTTGTGAAAAAAGTGCAGTCAACACTCACAGTTAGAATGATGTGATGCATGATGGGAATTATTTCAATCTGTGCAAATGAATGCATTAGATTTGCGTTATTCAATCCTTCAAACATTTTTTTCCCCATTTGTTATTGTTAGTTCATTCCTTTTTTAATATTTGGACCATCAGTTCAGACGTGTCCAGCCCTGGATGTCCCGCCATTTGCCACGATGAGTGAGTGCCCTACCGGCGAGGTGGAGTCCCATGAATTTGGGATCAGCTGCAAGTTTACCTGCCTCGAGGGGTACTTCGGCGTGGGCGAACCGAGGAAAGTGTGCCAGGCTGACGGATGGTCAAGCACAGACTTCCGATGTCAGAGTGAGAGTCCCTATGCTGCGCGTTACAATATTTTCCAGAAATATCGTTGTACTTTGCAGTCTTTTAGTCCCACTAATATAACAAATACTATGCCGATCATGGAGAAACTGATCGCAGTCCATTGCCAACTTTTTCATCTGTTTTTATACAATCCACAGCACATTTCGGTGTTTGTTTTTCAGGGAAAAAAGTTCCTTTTTTTCTACTTTTACCTTGTTTTGCGCAGTTTGCTTTGTATGCACACCATCTATTTTAAGTATTATCAAATTGATTTGACTGGTGCAATGAGCACGTAACTGGAGGCTTGTTTATTAATTGTGCTTGGTAACATTAAGATTCTTTAAGAAGACATGGGTGTATGTTTTATTTACAGTTATTTGTGTTGTTCCATTAGCTTGTTATGCTGTTTTTCCTTCTGAAAATTTTCCGTCAACTTTGCCCCAACTTTTATTTTTATGTTTTTCAAACGCCAGGGCTACCATGTATGCCGTTGCAACAGACCGCAGGTCTGATCATTTTCCCGGCGGATTGTTTCACGGCGCCAGTGTACGGTACGGTTTGTGGCGTTCAGTGCAGGAAGACCGGCTTTAGTCTCCTGCATGAAGACCTGATGGAGACTCGCTGCACGGCGGACGGCACGTGGGAGCACAGTCTGGAGGAGTTTAGTTGTCATGGTGACTACTATTTTCGTCTTCCATCGACGTTCTTCCTCACCTAAGTTCATGAAGTTGGGATCCGTGTGGCCCTGTCAATGCATACCATACAAAGAATACTTTAAAAACAAAAACAACAAACGGTACACTATCCACCAATGCTACAAAGGCTATTGATATCCTGGGCCTTGCCTGGAAAACTTCATACATAAGAAGTTACGTTCAGGCGGCGATCCTTAATCTTGAGGATAAGCTGACTAAGGATAAGCTCTATGGGGCGCCAAGTGTCGCACGGTCAATTTCGTTGCGAAATCAACTGCGCGACATTTGGCGCCCAATAGAGCTTATCCTCAAAGTTACATTTGCAGCTTATCCTCGAGGTTAGAGATCACCGTCTGAACGTACCTACAGTTCTTTGACCAAGAAGACACGGATTGCCCAAATATACAACAGAAGTGAATCTCCTTCAATTTCTTACCACGAATGAGAAGTTTTGATATGTTCATCAAACAAGTGGTGCAAATGCAAAATCTCCAACAATGTTTTTGTATGTCATGTTGGAGTCAAGTGAATGAAGTTCCGACGAGTTCGATCTCCTTTCACGTTAACGTAAGGAGTGCAAATTCTTTTGCTGACCTTTAATCTGAATGAAATGCGCAACATTTAAACTTTCTTTCATCTTTGAAAGGGTACCGTTAGTCCATTTCCACAAGAGAAAACAAAAGGTACAATTCTTCAGTAATGTACTATAAAAAAAAAAAAAAAAAACACTTGCTTCATCATACAAGGGAACGAACTTAGGAAGAGCGCTGTTTTTGTTTGAGACATTTTTTTTTCTGCCGATTAGATAAAGTGGTAAAGTGTATATGAGCATTTTTTTGTATTTCAGGGCCAAAATGGTCTTACTTGACAATTACTTGCTTTCAATACCAGTAGGTCATCATCACCCATTTCAGAATTTCATAAGCAATGCACAATGCACTTCAGAGGAGATGTTAAAACACTCTGCAGCATCAAGAGTCGCACTGCTTATGCTAAATGTGTAATGTAGGCCTAATTGTTGTGATTACATTGGTATGGGGAATACATACTCAGTTACATTTAAACTTCATTCATGTCATGTCATGTCATGTCATGTCATTCATTCATTCATTCATTCATTCATTCATTTTTCAGAGCCAGTTTTCTCATAAATGGGTTTATCTCATTGTGTGATATGTTTTTTAAAGTTCAGTCACGATATATCATTGGACAACCAAAGAATACAGAGATACCAAATCAAGGAGATATGTTTTATTACTCTATAAAGCATTTTCGGTAAGGGTTCGCCAATGTCTTCTATTGCAAATTAACAATTAATGTTTATTTTGGTATGACAATCTATGACAATCGCAAGTCGACCTCACAAAATTCGGGAATGACGAATTGTGATGTCCTCTTAAACCCTAGATGTGGCTGCACCGGTGATCGAATATTGTCCGGCATCCACCACCGTCTCGATCACCGAAAAGTGGGGAGTGGAGGTGACCTTCCGCCAACCTATTGCCCAGGATAACAGTCAAGGTGACCTGCGGATGGTAACCTCGCCGCCGGACGTGACTTCACCGTACAACATTACCCAGGACACGCAATTTTCATTCACGTTTTATGATGAGGCCAACAACAGCGCGGAGTGCCGATTTGACGTGTTCGCAAAATGTGAGCATTACAGGATTACAGTGCTTTACACTTTAAATGTGTGTTTGACTTTAAATCCTTTAAATCATGTGCCTATAGGAAGGAGAAGGTAGGGATGAACTACTTTATTCAAATTCATCATTGTTATGTCGTGTCAAAGGTTTAAATTTGAACAAGGCATGAAGGGATTCTTTTATTTTTTTCTTTTCTTCAGGATACTTTAGAATCAAATATCAGATTGATATGCTGAAGAAAGATCTGTAGACTTGTAAAATTGGCAATGTCACTAAGATCAGAGGGACAAGGTGAAGTAACCAAGTTATATCCCTCCTATCAAGATAAGAATTCATGCAGTTTTAGCCCTTAAGACAATTACTTCGACCGGCCCTTCTTTCTGGAATGAGTTAGATTCTGTTCGTTGCAATCAAATTCTCTAAGTTCTTTTAAGCTGAAAGCCAACTTTCTAAAATCCTACGTTTAATTATTTTGCCGTGATCAGTTGAAATATTTCAGTATACTCACAATGATGCCTCGCTCCGATGACTTCATTTTGTTTGATCAATTTGTTACTTACTTGGCATTGGTGCCTTAAGTTTAATCATGAACATCCTACAATACCTTGCACATTCCGTAAACTTTATAAAATTCTCGACATGTTTTATATTTGCGTGTTTCGTCATTTTTAACATTGATATGTTGTACTAAAAGCCTATATTATATCTTTGGAACCTACATCCTACAAGCTTTGCTTTTTAGTAGGTTTCTCATATTACACGTCACTTATATGATTTTATACATTTGTGCAATTTTGTTTCAAATTGACTGTTGTGTTAAAACTATTTTTTTATCTGAAATCAAATGGAATATAAAACTTGTATGAAATGTGGAATATGGAACATGAATGAAAAAAAAAAGAATTACAAACACACATATTGGTCTCATATCGTGTTTATGTCTTTGAATTATTCAATTTCTTGCTCGCGTATAGCAACCAAATTCACAAATTGCTTCTTCAGTATCAAATTTGTATTTCTGTATGTTTTGAAAGTTATCTGTTGCATTGATAAATAAATCTGTTATACTGACAAATTTCCTGCCACTCAGTTCCTGTTTATGATGTTTTATCTATTGATCTGGTTTTGATCTATTGATCTATAGATTTGGTTTTGAAATCGCTAGCTGCTTTTAGACGATTAAACCTAGGCAATGTTTCTTTTTGCTCTTATTGAAGATGAACTGCCGGCGGATATTCTTCTCTGTCCTAATGGCACCGTCATTGAGACCTTGGAGTCGACTCTAAATGTGTCTTGGGAAAGGCCGCTGTTTGAGGGGGAGGATCGCGAAAACATCGTGGTGTCCGCTAATGTCAATACCACGTGGAAGGTGCTACAGCTTGGCACTCACGTCATTGAGTACATCGCGGTCAACACACACAGCGGGGAAGAGACGGTGTGCAGCTTTAACATCACTCTGGAGCGTGAGTATTTCATTTCACGAAGGCATTATTATGAATTGCTTGATTCCCTCCCTGATGTATTTTGTTTTTGTTACAGGTCGGCTAAGGTTTCAAATGTTTTCTAGCAAATTTTAGATATTAATTTTACGATTAAACCTGCTAAAGAGGAAAGAGAAAGATAAGAAATATGATATATTTTTAACATAATTTCAAGCATATTTCATTTCATGCGACAAGCGAGGTATCATTGGAAGTATTAAATTGCATGCTGCTTTGTTTGATAGTGGAATTCATTTAAAGTAATTAAACTCATCACACATCAACCATCATGCTGTTCTATTCACTGCAGCACCGCATTGTCCCACTCTCGAACCGCCACACAACGGCGCCCTCTCTTGTCGCCGATGGCCCAGAGGAGAATTCTGCAGCCTGTCATGTGACGATGGCTACGACGTGCCGCGGCTGCCTTCGGATGAAGCTCCGCCTCCCATGTATTCGTGCATGAACTCCAAGGAGTGGCAGCCGCATTCAAACGTCCCAGACTGTTCAGGTATCATACCACATGACCTTACACTTCTTTCAAAGCAAACTACCAAATAATTAATTATGAGCACAGTGGAAACATTGCAAATTTGTACTAGTCTGTTAGGATAATGATGAAAGTGCAAAATTTTAGCTGCCCTAAATTCTACAATAGTATTCTTGTGTATAGGTATTTCACTCATATTTGAAGCATCACAACATGCCAACTAAATTAGACAGACGTTCTTGCAATTGCTTGTTTGTTTGTTTGTTTGTTTTCTTGTTTTATTTCAATATTGAAATTCCCGAAACACACATCTGGCTGTGGGTAAAATATCAAAACTCATTTGATCGTAGTTAACATTTACTTTATTTCCACTTCACATAGATGCTTAGTCACGTGAAAGCGTGAAAAATTAGAATAAGATCAAACTATTAATTTGTCAACTGACAACTTTGTAACGACATTACTTTTCCGTTCGCTATGTTAGGTTTGATAGGACGTATGTTGAAATTGAGATTCAAGATTCAAGATGCCAATGTTGTTTTCCATGGTGCAATATTCATGATAAACCCCGCGACGTGATACCATTAAATTTTACTGTATTTCCTCGCTTTTTATCCAGAGGTGCGGAATCGTAGAAGGAGCAACCTTCCAGCAGAAATGTACCACACTGGAGATTGTGCTGATGTGTCAACCCAGGAGCAGGTTGCTCTGGCTCTCATGACCATCTTCAGGTCGTCGGACTTTGGTTTCATCTGCGAGGAAAATGATGCGGAATGCTCCATCAACCACGTATCTGTCACGTGCGGCTCGCAGGATGCATTTCAAGAACTTCCCCCGACGCGTCTGAACAAACGCAGCACGTTTACATTCGGAAGGCTCGCATCCATGTGTCCGCCTAGTCAGCGGGGGGAGATGACGCCGAAGAACGTTACTCGCATTTCATTCAACATCGGTTTGGAAGGTGGGATGTCAGCTGCTGCAAACGGTGACGTCGATCTCTCTGAGCTGCGTCAACAGTTGGACAGCGCTGCCCAAAATATGGCGTCCAGATTTGTCGACTCTCTCTCCAGCACGCTGGAAGATCTCCCCACAAGGAGCCGTGACATCGACCCACGGTTGCTTGAATGGCTCTGCCAACCTGTCGTGCAGTTTGGTGAAGTGGAAATCGAATGCGATGATGGCTTCGTCCGCCAGTCGACATCGTCATTGAAATGTGGTGAGTATTCCATATCAAATAAACTGTCAATGCGCTCTGTCGTGCCTGGACACCAGCGTAGATCAGGTGAAGCATGTGACGGTGACTGTATAGATTTTATCATAAACGATTTGATAAAGAGAAAAGTTTTCGACATTTAGGCATTTCACGTTTCCAAGTCGTCACGCCGTCCGTGTGCCCTAGATCTTACTATAACTCTCCAAAAAGTGAAGATGCATGCACCGATAAGATTTAGGTCAAGATCCTAAAGGTCGAGGACTTTGCCTTGTGGACAAAAAGTTCTCGTTTGTAACTTGTATCTCATGGTGCATGTTAAATCCTTCAGTAGTCATAGTAGTTGGTCTGTATGAATAGAGCAACAATGAATGACATATACACATCTAAGGTTTTATTCAAATTCATGAAATTCTTCCGTTGAGAAACTTTCATTTTTCCTTCCTATTTTTTTTTAATGCAACTGATCGACAAATTGCCCTACATCGACGTATACATCGCTTATTTACGTCGATGTAGGGCAGTTTGTCAATCAGTTGCATAAAAAAAGAAGAAAAAAAACCTAAGATTTTGTTCGTTAGCTTGAACACAGGACATGGTTTTCTTTTGATATTTTGTTTGCTTGTTTGTTTGTTTGTTTTTTCAGTGGCATGTCCAAGAGGCTTTTACTCCATGGGAGGCGAGTGCATGCCCTGTGCACAAGGCTTCTACCAAGACAAGCCTGCTCAGACATCCTGCGAGCCTTGTCCGCCGGGGCAGAGCACGTCAAGAACGGGCAGCAAAACGATGGATTCCTGCACAGGTATGATATGCGGAGGATTTTAATTGGATATCATTATTGATATCATAGGGTTTGGCTTTACTGTGTGTGAAACCCCCGAACTGCAGTACCAGTACTTGAAAGGGGCTTCTGTTTCCTTTGTCTCTTATGTTTTTGTGATGATGTGTTGATTGTGATAATTTGTATCTGGTTTTAGCATTTTGTGTATGTACAATGTAAAGAGAAGACTGACAAACAGTACATGTGTGTATATATGTATTCCAGTTGCGCTAGAGGCGATAATGTGATGTAAACTGGTAAAGCACGAAATTTTGAGAAACACCTAAATAGTTTGTAAGAATGGTATTCAAATTGTAATTACAGTATTTAATTGTTTTGTTTCTTCATTGTCTGTTTGTTTGTTTGCTTGTCTCGAGAACGCCCATTGCATCTGGTGTCAAATATTGTTCCTTAGTGTTGCTAATGCCAATATTATGATAAAATGTATCACACCAAGAGTAATTCAAAAGTTGCATTTATTATATCACTTCAATATTCAAGTAGAGATTCAAGCAGAAGATTTCCTGAACATAACAGATAATTCTAATATGAGATATTTGACATTGCCCTTATTCATATTAAATGCCTTTGCAAATTGGTACTCTGGAATTGTTCATCACTGAGGAAGACAATTGGTTTTCAGGATTACTTCTTCTGCCAGTGCCAGTGCCAGTGCCAGTCCAATTTGTGTTACCATCCCATAAAAAAACAAAGCCTATTTAGATGAAGAAGAATTACCGTAGTCTTTCTAAGATAGAAATTCAGTCTTGTTCCAATATTTTTAAGGCCTACTTGTATATGTATTATTATATAATATTTTCCACTCAATGTGTAATTATATAAATGTACATTATGTTTTCTGACATGACATGTTTTTATATTGTACTATATTGTATTAAAATAATATGTCACATAATAATTTGGTATCATATGATAAGATTATGTAATATATGATATGACATAATATAATTTGATATGATAAGCTATGATAATATATTACACATAATTTATCATAATAATTTCATTTCATTATTTGATACTGCAACATCATTATGTTCTTTCCTTGTGATTTTCTTCAGACAAATGTCCCCCCGGCCACTTCTCCATAACTGGATTGGTCCCCTGCTTCCCATGTAGCCGGCTTTCCTACCAATCACAAGAGGGCCAGAGGTCATGTGATCCTTGTCCCGCCCACCAGTTGACTCATAGCCACGGAGCTGTTTCTGTGCTGGAGTGTAGGCCATAGCAACAGCCGCTATGCATGGATAAACACCGGGGGATCGTCTCCAAGTATTCTGTCTACCATATGTTCATGCTCTCTTGTGACATATTGACTCGCTCAATTTCGTGACGGATTATATTTTCAGTTTGCTTTGTTGTCTTGCCATATTTCTAGTAAGCTGAAATAATTATAATTTGCTGATGGTTCCTGTGTGTGATTAGTTGCTTGCCTTTTGTAAGAGTGAAAACTATCATGTTTCATTTGAGTATGTGCCGTGAAATTAGTTAGTATGTTGCAACACTTTATATTCTAAGTTTCTTGTTGTCATGGTTAAGCAGTCATAATTGACTTTAGGTCAGTAGGCATACAATTCTTACTAGATTTACATCTATCTTTTATGAATTGGAAATATCACCTTAATAAAATAGAATATAAACAGTTTTGAATAAATTTGCTTTGAGTCAGACGGGTGTAAATGTCAGTGGCTGCAACCAGAAGGAACGATATGTACTGGGAATTCTGTGTACGAATCCAACTTTGTCAGTACTAACGGGAAACTGAAAAAAGGCATTGCAAACAGATCCAAATAAAATACAATTCTGCTTCCTGTTGCAGAAAGTCTGATGAGTGCCGTTTAAAAGCCAATTTTTCATTTACTTCTTTATATTTCAAGATGTATATGAAATCAAGTGTCATGAATAATCATTGTGTCAAACAATATTGAAGGCTCTACCTCCACATTATGAGAGCCGAGCTGGGGGCTGGTAGGGAGTGGTAGTAGAAGAGTCTGTACATTCATATACAACATTTAGAAATAAGAAGATGAAGACTACGTGTTAATACGGTATGGACCAAATAGATAAAAAAAAAAAATTAACCGAACCGTAAACAACAACAACAACAAAATGCTACTTTTACAATGTATGTAATCAGCTCTGCTTTAGTGACTCTCCTATGCAATAAAAACCTCATTGTTTTTAAGATACATGTACTGTCTCTTGATGTATTTTGAGCTACGTGGTCATTAAAGTCAGCAAACTTTAAATTCAGAATGATTGTGTTTAATTGCTATGTGTCGTTGGATAAATATGGGTCTCTGCAAGCAACATTTTTGCTTGTGCACTAAAAAACCATATTTCAAGAAAGATGGACGAATCGAAGAATGTGTGATCTTTGAATAAGAGATCAAGTTTTCCTCCACAAAAAAAAAGGTAAAAAACTCTATTTCAACGAATGAAATGAAAAATAATGATGCATTACCTTGATTCCCGTACATTTAGCCGTAAATTAAATTGGCTATAATTCAAGTTTTCTTCTTGCAGAAAATGCCGAACCTCGGAACGGAGGATACATTCATATTGCAATATCTAACATTAAAGCTTCAAAATACAGGTAAACCGGATTATCTTAGTGAAAAAAACAACAAAAAATAATGAACAAGAGATTTTTTTTCATTACGATGAAATACTAAGACAGAAGCTCATTAAAGCAAATATATCTACAGTTACAGAAACTTTACGTCTGCAAAAATGTCAATGAGAAAAACATGATATGTGACCGTGCGTCACAAAACAAACAAAAAGTCGCACCCGTTGATATTATGTGAGGACTCAAGAAAGGTGAATTGGGTTAACCGAGTCAATTTTGAGTTTTCCAAAATTTCTGAAAGTGCTATTCTTCCTCTACATCATCCCTAAGTTTTGGATCATAAATTGAATGGGAATGTGGGTTTTCAGCAGTTATTCTACAATGTAAAATAGTGTGATCAGGTTTTTCTTAGAGGCCCCTTTTGATTTCTTGAAAATCCTTTCCCCCTCTTCACTTTCAACTCTAATAACTTTTGAAAGGATAATGCTACTGCTTTGAAAGTTGACATTTATTATGAACAGAATGTGTTTATAGAGCACGCTTAATTTGATAATCCCTTCATTGTTGTTGCTACAGTGGTTTACATCAAGTTTTTTGTCCCAGTCATGGCACGGGTGCACGGCTTACTAAAGATTAGGCACTTGAATAGACCCTGTACTTTACAGCCTCTTTTCTCAGTTCAAGCTTTTCTAGAGTGTGTGCTTTCTTTCCAATATTTATATAGGTTAGGAGAATCCATTTGAATTGAGTTAAACATCATTTTAAAGCTTAGAGTCTGCTCTTTCAGAATCTGCCCCTTACTAAAAAAATGTGTGTTTTGTGGTGCATGGTCACATTTTTAGGAACAAGTATGTAGTGACAGCGGTGTTGTTATTAAAAAGAGGATGAAATGTTCTTACAAAAACAACATTGCATAATCATGCACATAGCAACTGCTGTTCTGATTTACCCTTTTCATACCTGAAATTGAAAAGAACTATGCATTGATTAATACCGTTTATTTTACTCCGGGAAATGGTGTTCAAATTGATTAATCAATGTTCAATTCAGTTCAAGATTTATTTCATTTTCGACAAAAACATATACATTTCACTTTCTTTTATAACAAGGTAACCAAGACATTGTGAAATGAAAAGACTGAACCATACTTGTGCAACCTTTTAGTAATTACACATTGTCATGATAACTGAAGTGGTCGAAATGAAAACATAACAATAGGCAAAGTGCGAAAAATAGAGGAACCCACTAAGAAGAAAGACCTTGTAGAATGTGGGCCCCTCAGTTAAAGAACATCAGCAGAAAGATAAATTGAATTCATGCATATTGATAATAATAATGAAATTTTTATAGCTCATATAACAAATGCATATTCCCTATGCGCTTTACAATCTCATCACAAAATATACTGTAACAATTTACTTTCAATACACACACATATTGCTTTGTATTACTTTATATGGAAATGAAATCGTTTGAACTTGAATTTGAATTTGAAGCAACGTAAAGAAAAAAAGAAGAACAAGAAGAATATGATATCATTATGGCACAAAATAATCACTCAGCTGATAATGACAATACAGTGTACTGGCAAACTGATGGCAATAATGACATTGAATATCGCATGTATAAATACACTGTGAAGTTAAGTTTGGCACTCGACAGAGAAGACAAACATGCAATGAACGTGGGGTAAAAATGTGAGAAGACGACGGCAAAAACAAAGTTTCACTCTCCGTCGAGACTAGAAATGATTAAAATTATAGGATTTAGGATAACGAGCAAAGCAATTAATTGTGTGAATGATGACTGTGCAACAGGGATTCTATGTGGAAATCAAGAAGAAAATTCTCCATTGTTGCAAATGGAATTGAAACGAAGAGAATATTGGTCAACCGCAAACTGTCACCACGACCTATTTTAAAGTTAATGAATGACGTAAACACCCCTAACATTCTTCGTAAATGACAAAAACATATTAAAATTGTGCGTCACATATTTTCAACGCGGTATACCCGCTTTGACTTGCTAAAAAATAAAATACATGTCCATACTTATATATGAACATTGAATTCATTTCTTAAAGTCAATCAATATACACACTTAAGAGATTGATAAATCTCTTCTTGTTCTTTTTTTAAAAACAAACCAAAAAGTAATGTGATATATGAGCCTTGAAGAGAGGCAACTTTCCAGGAACTACAACAGAGCAAATCACTCGGTTTTTTTTTGTATTTTTGTTGTTGTTTTTTGTCAGATGCAAGGGCGCCAATCGACAGGCTAGACACGTGAATGTGTTGATTGAATATTAGAAGAAAAATCTATACGGAGAAGAGATGTGGGGAATAAAAAGAAAAAAAAAACATATCTATATACATCACGTACATGACATGCAATATGGTAATGACAGCGAGAAGAAATGATTATGATGATGATGATGATATGATGGAAATAGAATAATTGTAATGATAATGAATGAAGAGGAGGAAATCACTCGAATCATACCAGAACAGAAAGTCATCTTTTTGACTCCACCAGGGTCCTGTTTTATGAAGAGTTAAAATTGATTATAAAGTTGATTTCAACTGTAAGTCTATGGCAGACTGTGTGGTAAGGAAATTTAAAATCAATTTTATCTTTTGATAAAACGTGGCCCAGACATAGTAGATAAACTTAAGTACGCGCGCGGTGGCGCTCACACCATTATACTGTACATACACGCACACTCGGTCGTCAACAAACCGCTTGTATTGAGCTACACTGATGATAATGCGCTTGAATACCCCTCCTCATTTAATTGAGAACCCAAGCTACAGTGAAAGTGATATCGAGCGTGAACCTAAAAGTTCAGTCCTTTCAAATGCTTGAACACGGAAGAGAAGCCCCCAAGTGCTTCCTGATTAACTGGGCTTCATGCATATTTTTCAGAATGTTCTAAAGGAAGAGATATGGGCGGATTGAGTGCACCAGTGGTATTTATGCTCGTGGAATTATCCCGAGTGATAGCATACAGGAAGTGCGCATCTTTCCGTATCTCCCTTCATCTGAAAGACTCCGACGTAGGAAATAATCAGGAATGATTCCGTGTGATCTGTTGTAACACAATCGGGGATCTAGATAGGTATATACTTATCTTTTCCTTTTTTTAAAGGGATTGTATAGTATAAATGGAGATGAGGATTGAGCTTTTAACTTTTTGCGAGATAGTAAAAACACTTGTGAAATGTTACAGAGCATACCATTCCAAGAGGAATTCAAAGTTTATAAGATGAAAATCGATTTTCAGATGGCTGAGATATCCAAAAACAGAGTAAAACAAACTCCAACCTTTTACTAGGAGCGTTTTATTTTGGATACCTCAGCCATTTCAAAAGCAATTTTCATCAAATATTGATAAACATTGAATTCCTCTTGAAATTACATGCTCTTTCATATTCCATAAGTGGTTTCTCTGTATCGCATCAAAAACAAACAAACAAACAAACAAAAACGTTAGAACCTGAAGCCAGGTCTCAACCAAAACTATACCATCCCTTTAAGCAAGACAATCAGAGAAAGAAAGAAAAAAAAGCTCTGATGCACCGACAATGAGGAAACGGTCGTGATAAGTGGATATTCAAATGAAAAAGTATATAGTACAGGAAATAAATTCATAACAACCTTATATTAGTATATAGAGTGACATAGACACAACTGATCTCACAAAAATATGAAGAAATGATGAGGCTACTATGGAATGATTGCAATAACGTTTGAAGAAACTCTGAATATTATTAAAAATCAAAGTGAATGTAGACAAACTTATAAAATTAGACTTTCAGCTTCTGCAGCACAAAATATGTATGGTTTCTTCCCAAAAGTAGAGATAAACTGAAAATGGATAAGTAAAGCACTATCAAAGAGAACAACAAAATGTAATTACCGTTGCCTTGACATATTATTCCACCTCGGGCCAGTTCATTGTTTTGACTGAAAAGAACTTGTACTTGTTCAGCAAACAGCGATGATGAGAAGGCATTTTATTGTGTGACATGCAACTTTTGAAATCTTTGCACTCGAATGATAAGGGAAAAAAATTATAGTTATTTTTACTGTAACTTGTCAATATGCTTTTATGATAATAATAATGTGCGTAAAAATGCTCAGAATTATCTTAATGCGCATAGGAATCATTGATTTACAAAAAGCTCAACTAATATTATTATTGTTATTATTATTATTATTATTATTATTATTATTATTATTATTATATTGTTATTATTATTATTATTATTATTATTATTATTATTATTATTGTTATTATCATTATCATTATTATTATTATTATTATTATTATTATTATTATTATTATTGTCCGTTATTGCTTTTGTTTCTATGCTTCCCTTCTGTTTGTTTGTAATCATTTACCTGCATGTATGTATGCATGTTAATTATGCATTTACGTGCGCTGGTATATTTAACTGTTTCAATGTTCTCATTCAGTACCTTATCTTGTATCCCTCAACAACCCGGTCGGAAGAGTTGGACCGGAGCTGCCTCATGTTAATTTACTTTTTGTGTGTGTGTGATTAATGAGACAACCACTCGCTCCACTACCACCCCAACACAAACAAACAAACAAACAAACAAACAAACAAACAAACAAGCAAGCAAACACAAAATAACAGGAAAGTATAATGATTATAACCGTAAACGGGAATAATACCGTGAAAAGCGATTGGCATAATTATACAGTCATGTATGATGTAAAATCTATAGAATAAGAAAGACGATAATGATTTATCCGGCATAGATTTATAATCACCATAAGACATTTTTAATGTCAAGGACCGCAAGCCTCTGGTGAAAGTGGCTGATGGTATAAATTAATGTGTTCGATCTCCCATTTTAATATAGGAGTAGATGATTTGATCAAGACATTTCTTGTACAATGTTTATATACACAATAAATACAATTATGCATAAGTTTTATTTACTGCATGTTTCTGTCAAGCTTTGAATAGCTTATGACGAGCCACGCAAAAATATGAAAGACATAATAATTCCATGTATACAAACTATCTATATAGTATACTGTATGTATGAGAATTTTGTGAATAAGTGCAATCAAATTTGATATTTTCCGTGTAGTTCATGGGATCAGGGAGGTGACTTCGTCTCACCTCCCTGATGGGATCGAAAATTTCTTGACCATGGTGGATGTAATCTGCAGACCACGAAAATGTCCACATAATATCCTGCATCAGTGAATGAAGTACCACCAGCAAACGTGTCATGAGCACTTTAGATGGAAAGTTAATGGATATGTGCCAACATGTGTGTGTATTCGCATACGAATGGAACTGTTACACTGGCAAGCCCAATCACGATACCACATATTCGCAGTGCTCTCTCTGTTGGGTCACTAATAATTATTGCACATCTTGACTCCATTGTGCAATGTCAAACAAGATCGAGGAAATGTTGTAAAGATTAAATTTGGTTCTCATGATTGACTAGCAACTCCTCAGCAAACGCCAGACTTTCTGAACTGATTTTGTTTTAATGAATTTTGCAGTTTTATCATTTGTGCGAAAGCTTTAAATATCAAGTCATGAAGGACATGTTATCTTTTTTTTTATGTTGTATAGTCAAATTGTATAGTCAATGACAAAGAAGTCGTATGCACACTAAGAAACAATTTCCCCCACCAAATTACAAAGTGAAGACAGATAGTGTGGATCCACTCATGAATGCAGCGTCATCACATCATGCTAACATTATGCAAAGAAAAATGTGAATAAAAGCACTTGCATACAAATATGAATGAAACGTGAATATATATATATATATATATATATATATATATATATATACAACCGTATAAATATGTAAATACATAATTATCATACCGTGTATCCTTACATAATGTATTTACATTGAATACATGCATGCATAAATACATAATCATATATAACGTTTGTATACTTTAAATGACTCAGCTTGATCAACTTGAGCAGAATCACACACACACACACACACACACACACACACTCAATGTAAAACATTCTACAACCTGTTCAAGATGCTGTGAACTCCCAATAAACCACACCACGAACAGTAATGGGAAGGAACTCCACCTGAATAACGACAACCAAGACAAAATACTCATTGACCTGCTGTAAACTAAAGCAACAAGTAGACTCGTCTCATTACTGAACTTGACACTCTCAAATGATAATGTTTTTGCGTGTTTAATACCTGTCAATGGTGCCATCCTCACCTCATATCAAGATGACATTGCAAAACAATTGAGGCGAAATTGGTGACGACACGTGTCTCTTGCTGGCATATCAAATGTGCGGATAAACTTTGGTTTTCATTATTGGTTGTTGTTGTTTTTTCTCTAGTTAAGTCGATGTTTTGCTTTGTATGGTTCAGAGACCAGACTAACAGGACACTGGTAAAGTCCACACAACTTTAAAATTCTACAAAAGCGGTGGTGACACTCAAAACTACCACCCCCCCCCCCCCCTCCGTTTATCTTTATCCGTTCAAAAGAGGAAAAAACGAACAACGAATGGAAGCCAGCACTTCCGTCTCCGAGTTGCGCCTATCGCTAGTCAGGAATGAATCACTGCTATGACCTGTCACAATGGGATAAAACGCTTTTGGTCTGGTAGAGGCGCATTACACTCCGCGATATGCCCGAACGACGCCACTCCACAGATTAGGAGGCTCAGTAATAGGCCTGTGATACCAAGGACTGGTAGTTAGTTGAGAGCTGGTTAGCGTGAATAGCAAAGCACTGGCACAGGAGCGTGGCAGTTTTCTTCGAGCAATAACAAAAGATTAAGTGCGCTGCCTCCATCTAGCAGACATGAGAACTTCTAGCCGGCAGACTGAAGGAGAACTGTGGTTTGATTTTGACGTGAGCTAGCAGTACGCTGGGATTGACATTGTTGGTATTTATATTACATTAGTCTTGTTGGGATCTTGGATTGGTTTTGCCCGTCAGGAAACGAAAGCGTATACTCTCACAGCACTTCGTTCCACTTGGATTACGTACGTCGTCACAATGTTTAATCCTGTTTCTTTGTTCATCCTAACTGTCATCTGTTTTGGTTGCTGCTGGACATGTCTTGCAGTGAACACAGTTGAATTGCCTATATTTAACGGAGAGACCATCGATCTAGTCTGTGACCGACCCCAAGGAAGTCTCCCAGAGCATTCGATGATATGGAGGTCCGTGAGTTTGGACATCCAACTCACGAGAGACGATTACATTTACCCGAACATTGGGGCGTTGTACACTCGAGTGCACTTGTCAGAGACATCATCGGCGAATAAGTACAACTTGCAGATCACTGATGCACACGAGAGTGACTCTGGAAAGTATCAGTGCGGTTATGAGTCGCCACAAGGGGCATTTATAGAAATAACCACTGTAAATGTTGTTGTTCTTGATTCGGAAATAACCCCAGAATGCAGTAGCAGGATATTACCAAGTGATGGACGGGCAGAGGGTAACGAGTATGACATCAGCTGCAGATGGTCAAGCGACCTGCAGAGTGGTCAAGCTTTGATTTTCATAAATGGACAAGAGCTACAACCTGACGCATTACTGTTGGACAGTGTGATCGCCCGCGCCGTCTTGACAAGCGATGACGTCGTCACATGTCAGCTGGTTGACCCGGTAACCAGTGAGATAAAAACTTGCGAGAAGATCGATCTACCGCAGGATGGCTTGAAGGTTCGGACGGATCCTCTTGTTGCAGTAGTTTCTGTTGGGGACGATGTTGAATTTAACTGCACTGCTAAGGCGGACCAGGAGATTGAGAGCTACACTTGGATTCTCAGGGCAGATGCGGTTTACCGCTTCCTCGGGCCAACGAGTGGTCGGTTCCGGGCGGACGACGGTTCTCGTCGTTTGACTCTCCTCGCTCTTGAAGAAGAGGACGACATGCTGTGGGTGAAATGTTCAGTCACAACAACGGATGGCAGCACAGTTACGACCATGTCAGTCATACACGTGCTGCCAGCAACCGTCGACCCAACGAGACGCGATCCTCAAGAACTGCCGCGGCGAACGACAACGCCGGTGCCGGTGACGTCAACGACGGCGATTGACATCGGGACCCCTATTCGCAATATCACATACGTTTCCGAGGTTCCGACGCCACTTCCGGTGATCGTTATCTCTCTGGCCGCCGCAGGAGGATTGATTGCAGTCTTGATCATCTTGGGCGTGGTCTTGCTCCTGATCAGAGCTTTCAGGAGGAACTCCAAGCAGGTTGATGGGAACACAGTCAACACCAGTTGGGTGATGTCTACCCCGGAGATCGCCATATCGGACGAGGTCCCCGAGCCACGACGCTTCGGCCGCAAAAAGAGCCGCTCCAGCTCTAGAAAATTCCTGTATTCACGGAGGAGCACTAAGAAGAAGAATCGCACCAACGGATCTTTGCCAAACGTATCGACCGGAGTGACGACCCACTTGGCTCCTCCTCAAATCATCCCCGATCCACGTGGTATCTATCAAAATATCCCCAGGAGTACATCCTCCTCATCCCTACAATCTATGCAAAGCAGGAATAAGATGCGCGCAGGGATATCGCACGGGTATGAAGACGTAAAACCCGAGCCTCCAGACGTGATCCGCTACAAGAAGCCACGCCCTAGAAACCACCTACAACTACTCCCCGGGGATGAGGGAGGTTACGCCTGTATTGAGAACCCCGACGAGGTGCCACCTATAATCTACGCGGATTTGGACCTTTCAGCGAGCCCGCCTGTGACAATCGCGAACAATGAGACTTTTGATCCAAGCATCCTTTATGCAAAAGTCAAAAAGTAATTTTACATTCACCCATTCTATTTTGCCTTTGGATTTCCCATTGAAGGCGAAGATATGACTTCAAAATGTGAGCATAATATATCAAACAACTTTTAGGAACCGTTTGGACTTGACGTGATGATAAGATGTTCTGACCAGTCTCGCAAAGCTGGAATATACCACCTCAGATGTCAGTGTGTTGTTAATGATAACGTCTCCCAAAGAGGAATTGGCGCAATGGTGAATAACAACAATGGCAAATGGAGTAGCTTCAATTCCACCACAAATTCCGTACATGAATTATTCCATAAAGATTTTTCTTGTTTTGATCGATACGTCTTGTCACCTATATGTAATTTGTAAATATGAATTGTATTTATGTGAAGTGTGTACTTATATTAGAACGCATTGTTCGTAGACAACAGATAGTCAAAAGAGGTGAAATACTCGTTCCTTGGATTTGTCTCCCGATCCGAGGAAACCGTTTTCAGAGTTAATTTGTCACCTGCACTCTGTGTTCGTTGGAACACGTCATATAACTGTGAATTTATTTTCAGTAGAGATTTACTTATAAATCAAGCGTTTGTCAGGAGCAAGTCTTGCCATGTACAGGCCCTACTTGTAGATGAAAATGTTATTTGTTGCATTTCGTCATAGCATACCTTTGTAATTCAATTCCTGCGGGCGGGTGTGTATTTAGTGTGACATGAATAGTTTGCAACGTGTTTGCTGTTTAATAGTATAATCTACTGTAGTTTTTATTCCTTGCAAATAAGGAGATAGTGCTTCCGTGACATTTAATGCATTGCATTCAAACAAAGTGTGTGATCAAATCAAAGGAGATAATCGTTGTCCCTTCTCAGTCTTAGGTCATTTGACCCGGTCATATGCCTGAAGTGACTTATATTACGATTTATTACTGCCGTAGGATATCCACTTTGCGATATCTAGTCAGATCAAACTTATGCAGTATAAACAGCACTGTCAGCCAGAACGTTCACCTGTCAAAGTGGTAGTAGAACCGGATATCGTCACCTTAAAACAGCATCCTGGTTTTGCAGTCAAAACTGGAATTAGCCGCAACTTCTTTTTGTTGTTGTTATTTTTTTTAATCTCTCTCCCCATTTCCTGTCTCTGTCACACAGATATGATCTTATCTTTTGTACAAATTATTGCATGTGTGCGTGTCTCTTTTCATGGAAATATTGCGTTTTGACACTGCAATTGATGCCGCGGTTGGACTATAACATGTTAACATAATATAAAAAAAAAAAAAGACTTGTTGTTTAAGAGGTGAGAG
This sequence comes from Diadema setosum, assembly GCA_033980235.1. Classification (NCBI taxonomy): domain Eukaryota; kingdom Metazoa; phylum Echinodermata; class Echinoidea; order Diadematoida; family Diadematidae; genus Diadema; species Diadema setosum. Next base: position 5,495,070 of record CM067063.1, on the reverse strand, counting down.
CAATGACTCGCCCATAGAGGCTACAGGTTTCCTTGGTACATACGTTCACTCTGTCACGATGCGTCACTTTGAGTCCGTCTTTGCTCAGTGGCAGTTAAGACTTTTTTTTTTTTTTTTTTTTTTAGCACTGCTTGGATTAATTTTAACCAAAACAAAAATCACAAACTGAAACGTAATTCACGTGTACCCTGACGTTCAGCGAATGCTAACTATGCTGTTTTATCATGATAGAGGTTTGCTTGTTAATATTATCAAAGGTATTATTGCAAAAAAAAAATAGTGTTAGTTATCGATGGTAACGTCATTTTCTTTCTTTTTTTCCTTTTGTTTTGTCTGTTTATCAAAGAGATGGTAACGATACTCCCCTGTGTCATCAATCCTAGGCAAATTCATTTTCGATGAGCCATATCATTTCATTCATAATTCATTGTAGCTGAGACATGCTCATCAAAATGATGGTTTATGAAAGAATAATTCTATAAATCGTTGGTAACGTGCTCTTTTGCCATATTCCTTTTTTTTTCTAGATTTTTCTAGCATTTCTAGATTGTTAGTGTTCAGTTAAAAAAAAAATTGGCCGTCGTTTAGCCAGTTTTCTTCAACAAATGCGTTGTGGAGGTCTGGGATTTTTGGTGTAGCAGTAGCGAGAAAGAGGTCTGTGCTTTAAAGAAAATTGAAGAATACTTACCTATGTTTTCTCGTAATGTATAGATGGATACAATGAAAATCATGTTACGTACCATTTTATAGTTTGATTTTATCTGAAGTTAGTCCAACAGACCTTGTTTCTGTCGCTATTCTAATAGATTATGTAGGAACATTCAACCTCGACTATTTCGAATTACAAAGGGACTTTGAAAAGTCATTCATTATATGTCTATACACTGGCATACTCTAAAGATATAATGCGATGACGGTAAGAGAAATTAATGCTTAAAAACTTTGGACCAAATTTCGACTTACACTCTAAGAGTCACACTTATCTTTTTTTTTTAATCTGTCCGTATATACTTTTTTTTTTTCTACTAGGCGATTTCGGACTTATGTGAGGTTAAGTGTATATCAATTGTGAAATGCTGTGGTGATACGTGACATTGTCTTGGTCACGACTGAGACGTTAATTAAAGTTGCGAGGAGGGTGATTAAATTCAGTTTTATGCATTACTGAATATTCTGTTTATAATGCTCTGTCTTGTCTTTGTTGTTTTTTGTTATTTTTTGTTAGATCTTCTGAGATTCGTACTTTAGAACGATTCACGAAATGCTCCATGAAACTTTTGAGCAAAGAGAGAAAAAAAAATGAAGCAATTGAACGGTCTATTCGTCATAATTCGTATCAAGTTTATATTACATATGTATAGAAACTTGATGACAATTCACATGCTGGTTTGCTTAGCGCCAAAAGGAGAATGCCGACATTGATTATTCATTTCTGTACCTAGATATGCGATACCATGACGTTGCATGACATGGAGCCTATAACACCGGTCAAGGCTTGGCTGCTTCCCCCCTGTTTGACGCGAAGGCAATGAAAGAAACGCATCCTTCCATGGAGAAGTGTCGCCAGCGATAACGTATTTCACCCGTCACGAGCCACGGAATGCATCATATGACTCGCCTTTGTTTGTTTGTTTCTTAACATCTACAGTTTACCTTTGCTTACTCTCACATGCACAGTTAATGTCAAAAGCCACCAAACATTGAGGGCGCTAATTCCCGAGAGGACAGAAAGAAATTGAAATAGACTTTACGAGCGTACTACAAAAATGTATGGCTGTAAACACTTGATATAGTATGACAAATGGGACGAAGACGCCCTTCCCCACAGCCGGTATTCAATCTATTATTCATTTTGGTGTCTTCGGAGATCTGTATTTAATCAAACCTTTGCTGATTGCCACGATGATGATTGATCCGGAAGGATAAACAATATGTAATGGATTGTGCAATGCGGTTCTGTTTTCCAGGTAACCAATTTTACCCAAACCATGGCAGCATTGTTATAATCAGGTTTGCTTTTCAGTTGTAGCTGATGCTAAATTATACATATATATATATATATATATATATATATATATATATATATATATATGTATATATATTATATATATATATATATATATATATATATATATATATATATGTGTGTGTGTGTGTGTGTGTGTGTGTGTGCGTGTGTGTTCATTTTAGCGTTATTGATCAGCACTATGTCACGTCAAGCTTTAATGTCCCTTTAAAACAAAAGAAAAACAATGGACGGCTCAATGTCAAATATCAATTATGTCACCGTCGTTCTTTTCACTAGTGGGCGTTTCCATGAGTTGCTAAGTATAAAATAATGCAAAGCGTTACAGTACGGCGAAGAAACAATTAACCAAAGATGCAGCGATATCTGGATTGGCCACTAACAAGTGTGTCAATTAAAGTTCATATCAGTACACTTGGCATCGGTACTGCGATTGAAAACCCACTGTTAACCACAAAATGAGGATCACAGCTAGGCTAATTACGAAAGCATATTCATGAACCGCCTACATTACACATTTTTTGTATAGCGTTCCTAGCACTTTGCTAACGGCGCATACTCTGTCAATGGCGTGTGATCAAATATTGTAGTCTCCTTTGCAGGCTCCATGAATATGAAAACTAAAAAATAAAAGTCACTGGGACTACAAAAAAAAAATCTCCCATTGTCCTCTGTTTATGTCCTTTGAATTGAAAATGGAACGCAGAAAATCAATATCGAATGGACCTGAACTGAACTGCATTGAGCTGAACTAAAATGAAAGGCGAAAATTTCACTAATCCCTTGTATAGTGTTGCACTATGGCATCTTGATAAGCTGTTTCATAAAGTAACATACACTCAAAATATTTTCTTCAATTTGAAAACTCAGGGATGTTTTTCATTGCATCCATCATGATTTCGTAAGCTTTTTGGTAAAGTGTACTTCACGAGTTGCAAAGCATTGAATACTCCGAATGATAAAAGTTTTTAGGTAAGATTTGATAACTCCTGTGTACACTTAAAAGACTCTGGTTATGATTTTTCAATAGGCCTAGTTGAACGTTTATGTAATGCATATAATACATAAATACATGATATATGCAAAATACATTATGCGTACATACATACATACATACATACATACAAGTGTATATACAACATACACATTCCCATAACTTTTCAGAATTTGCGGCAATTATCCATACTTTTGTAAACTCAGATATTTCAAGAACTGTCTCAAGGAATTATTAGCCGAAGATGGGAGTCATAAGCAATATATCATAATGACATCACGGTGGTGTCACATCAAAATTCCACCGTCATTTGTCCTTCATAATCTGCATCATAATCATTTTGTCGTAATTTTCGAGGGGAAATAAGTGAATATAGCGATTAGATACATGTTTCCTCCACCCACATGAATTGTCTTACTTCTATATTTACTTTTTACCACGAAAATTACGAAAAACTGATTATAATGCAGATTTTGAACGACAAATAGAATGATGGTGAAATGTCGATGGAGACCGCATTGATGTCATTATGATATTGTTTATGATTAAACATCTTCTTAAATTAGGGTAGGAAACCACCAGCAGACAATGGCATTAGACTTCTAAGAAGAGGTATATTGAAACTACAGGGACATCACAATACAAATATTCCACAACTGCCACACATCCTGTGGACATGAATCGTGCAATACATGTACTTCCTTTTTAGTTGGCCTGCTTGATGGCCTATTATCATACTATACTTCTGTTTGTAATACTTCAGTGCATAATGATGCATATAAGTATACTCTTGGTATGCTAGTAGTGCAAGAGTGGGAGAGAGAAAAGGGATGACTTATGGTTCGTCCTGTGCGAATTCGATAGTCACGGAGTGAAAACAAAAAAACCTAAATATTATTATGCACCGTTCGACTAGTGTGATCTGAGACTAGGCATCATTTAATGACATGAACACGTTCCTCGATAATCATAAATAACATGTCCTGGGCACCACGTTGCCAATTTAAGGCTCAAAATAAACACAATCGTCTGTAGCTCAATCTTGCAATGTTCTGAGCTCCCCCACCCCCCCTTTTTTTTTGGGGGGGGGGATGGGGGTATTCACCCGTTCAGCCTCCACGACCACTTTCTCTCTCATTGCAGTCCGTTCTTCTCAGCTGCTTCAGTCTCTACCGGTCCTTTCTCTGTAATTGGGTCATTAGCTGATGGGAATCAGGTGGACCGTAACACGACTTCACTCAGATCAGTAAAGCGGGCATTCATTAATGTGTGCCAAATACGCAATAAAACCACGTGAAATTCGAATACACGCGTGACTGCTCACTTTAAAGAACTATCTAATGCGAATGCGTGTTGACTTTTGTGGATTTGTGATACCCTCAACATTATTACGTGGCAAAAGTGACATATTATTTCATGACCAAGCGCGGCGGAACACTTCTATTTTTGTTTGTTTGTTTGTTTGTTTTGGGGGGCAAAATCTCAACGGGGGCACATTTATGTGACGATGTGAGATCCTCGACGAGGGAGCGAAGCGACCGAGCGGGGGGAGGGTGTGCGGGAGGGGGGAAACCCCCCTCCCATGGTGGGGACTCTTTGTAAAAACAGAGTACAAAAGTCGCGTTTATAGAACATTTAAGAGCAAATTTCTAGGGAATTAATATTGGAAAAAATCAGTTGGAAGGACTATGATCATAACATACGGGGGTACATTATGTGACGATGTGAGGGAGCGAAGCGATCGCGCGGGGGGAGGGTGTAGGAGGAGGGATACCCCCCTCCCACGGTAGGGACTTTTTGTAAAAACAGAGTACAAAAGTCGCGTTTATAGAGCATTTTAAATTTAATTTCTAGGGAATTAAACATGGGAAAAGAAATCACTGCGAAGGACTATGATCATAACTTATGAAAACTATTCATTTTACTATAATACGGGTAGAGCGAGAGAGCCACTTTCACTTTGCCATTCGTCTGAAATGTATTCATTAATAAAGCAATAAAAAATATTATTATACTGCTAGAAAGCAGAGAAGAAAAGGAAAAATGTGAGGTCTACTAAGGGTATGTTTCAGCGGGCATACTCGAGGACGCGAGGCTACCATGTATACAGAAGTTAATGTTAGTGTATAATTGTAATAATGTATATTGTTAGTGTATTATAATTTTCAGTTATGAAATTGACAACTTTTAAACAAGAAAAATGCCTTTATTGTTCATTTTGTTTTTTATTGATTGATTATGTTTTACAAGGGGCTGGGGGGGGGGGGGGGGGGGGCGGCCAAAAACTCGTTTTGCCCCCCCCCCCCCCAACATTTTATTTTGATTGATTTTATTGATAACAACGATGATAACAAAGAAGAGTTGACATTTTGAAAGGTAAAAAATTTCGGATGATGATGATGATTTGGTTTTGATTATGGGTATTGTTCCCATCTTACCCGACCCCCTTCCTTCCCCGCCTCACGTACATAACACACAAACACACGCACACATACACTCACATACACTCTCACACACATTCTTATAGTCCATGCTCTTGCCTGATGCGCGTTGACTATGACAAAGGTAACAATGCTTCTAGAGACTAGACAGGTGCATTCATTCTGCACTACAGCCATTATCTGACAGCAAACTGGGATTATTTCCTTTGTTTAGCGTTTGAAATGATGGGTAGCACCTTTCTTCTTTTAAAGGGAACATTCCTCAATGACACCTATGTATTTCGCGCGAGCACCGATTCTTCAAATGAATGTAAATTCCTAATGAAGCCCCCCCCCCCTACAAACGTGAGGGCATTCCATGGATGCCAATGATTCAATATTTCTTCCATGATGTTTACACCTTATGACAACAGACGAACAATCCAAACACGCCTGCCGTATTCGACTTTTCCTTTATGCCCCAACCCGCATTATTTGTTGCGCGATTTCTCAAATTACAATTTATGGAAATGCAGGGAATGGATTACCCATATCTACCGTTTACATCAGGGGCGGATCCAGGAATTCCGTACGAAAGGGGAGGCACCTTTGCAAAATTAAAGGGGGGGGGGGGACGCACGCACCCGCCCCCCCCCCCATTTTTTTCTCTTTATTTCTACTTCTGGATCCGCCATTAGCTGCTTTACCTTTTATTTTTGTTATTGTTTCAATCGCATGATTACCCGAGCGAGAAGGTACAAGCTGGGTAGAGTAGTAGACAAGGAAAGGAAGGGGGGGGGGGGCAGATGTGGTGAGTCTCCCTAGCGAAACCAATTTCTAATCCATCACTTTCACTGAGCAGAAGTGGAAGCGATGTGTAGCTTCACGAGTCCTTTTTAGCAGGCGCTCTGCTTCAAGCATCTTCCCGGATAGCATAATTAAAGCTATACAGCAAGTTGTCTGTACTCGGCTCATGTTACAAATTACTTCTTCTCTTTCAACGTTCTAGTGTGTGTTCTCCTCTTGCGTTTCAATTTGCACAGCTGGAGTAACATTAGACACTTCACATTATTGTTGGATGCGTAGCCTTGTATTTCAAAGAATCTGATCCAAGCGTGTAATATCACCCGCCTCAAGCCCATCAAGCCTATATGGACATTGCTGCTACTCCAGTGTTCAGTATGTAGAGTGACTGAAAGTGTTATCATACGACCACGCTGCTGGTAGATTTGCCATGGAGCTATTCGGATTCGACCTGACAGCCGGGAGGGAATCGTACGTTCCCGGTGACGTGGTCAGCGGTGAGATCATTCTGCAGTCAAGTGCCTGCGAAGTCGTCGACGGTGAGCTCAAACTCTATAAATCTAGATCTCTATGTGTTTTTGGAAAGATCTCGATCACTTGTGCCATATTTAAATCATTGGGGACCTCATTCTATACAGTGCATTCCCATTGCAACTAGACTAGCACGGTTATAACGAAATTCTTGTTACAACGAACAATGACGAAGTAAAAATTTAGGTCCTGGAAGTCATCGTCTATGTACTGTAGTCTTTACTTTTCGGCTATAACGAAATTTCGATATAACGAAAGAAAATTGCCAGTCCCGAGGACTTCATTATAATGGGAGTCGCCTGTAAACGTATCTGATATTGCAACTTATTGACAAATTGCCCTACATCGACGTAAATAAGCACTGAATTGATTAGTGTTTTAGTAGTAGCCAACGTCGATATAGGGCAATCTGTCAATCAGTTGCAATGAAAGCATCTCGACGGAAGAATTTCATGAATTTGAAGTATCTGATATTGCTGACGATTTCTGGAGATCCCAACCCTTCTCTGATTTTCAAAAAGATTCGGAGGTAGATATATATGTTCTTGATGCGAAGCGGCGAGCCTATATTCCTATTGATACACCATCTTCTGCGGAGACGATAACCTCTGAGAGTAAGCCCTAAGTGGCTGTTAGTGTTAATGTGGAGTAACGATTCATAAAAGAACGAGCTATGTTTTTTCCGAGTGCCTGTCACACATTTTGAACCAATGGCTGACTAGCTAATCCAGAAGAAAAAGAAGAAGCAGAATTGTTTGACAACACGAACTCTAACTATCTCTAATGGCCAATTTTTTTTTTAACCGTTCTTGAAAGAAATATCCTATATGGGATCTTCGAACAATCAAACGGACAGGGGACTTTTTTTCTCGAACTGGCACAGGGAGTTTAAACAGTCACCTGAGTAGCCCATTAAAATTGATCTGAAAAGTATAATTTGAGTCCTACGGTACAGGGATAGGCGAGGGTAGCGCTTGGGGTTAGGATTGGGAAAGAGTTCCTTTTGATACAGCCACTCTTACCATTCCACATGTATTTCCCTATCCTTGTTAGCTAACGCACGGAGGCACGCACACACATTTGGCAATTGGTGGAGTTCTTAGAACTTTGGATGCCTGTCCCTGGGACGATACCCATTAAAGTATGAAATACATAATGGAACTTTTTCCCACCACATACGGTTTCATGCAGTGTTAAGTGGGAGTCGTAGGGCATAGTTATCATGTAAACAGTGTAGCATTTCCAATGGTTATTTTATAATCTAATCCCATGCCCGGTATTCAAGAGGAGAAATAAATAATGAAGAAAAAGAGAGTACTGTAGCGTAATTGTAATTATTGCAAGACATTTTCTCACTCTAGCAGGTGTGACACGCTTCAAAGATAATAGTATGAAACGTAACACGTAAAGTTATGGTCTTAGTCGAAAACTAGCTGCTTCTTGCTGCAAAAATAATCCCCTTATTAATCATTAAATTGGCACCTCTAAATTGAACTGTACGACTTTTATTGGAGACAGATCATAGATTGAACTGGTCAAATTAATCGAGTCTTATACAAAATCAGAAAATATTACCAATCCCTTGCCAATTTGAGAGTATGTCAGGAACTTTAATCACTGATCATATCATTGACTTTGATCTCTAATGTCTTGCCAATTTGAAGATCATATAATTTATAAAGGGATTTCGAGATTGTTGAAGGTTCTGCAATCGAAATTGTAAGATGTGAATAGCAAAGGTTCTAATCATTCAAACTTACAAAGCAGTGGCAATGGATAGCAATGATTAGAGTAAAAGATTCGGCGACAAACACAGATGATTATTTGGTTTTTGTGCCTTGATAGGCCAACACAGCATGACGTGTAATGAAGCGACGCCAAGTAATTATGCGGCGGGTCAGTGTTTCAGAGAACTTAGCAATGCGCGATACGAGACGCGACATGTAGCGCTGTCCAAATTTCAACGCCTCAATGACATGGCAGTAATTAGTTTCTCACTATCTACTAATTACTTTGGTACCTCGCTTTGGGTAATCTATAAATCAACACAAAACCAGCCCAGGTACGCAGACAAGTTGCTAACATATAAAGCAATGAATCATACATATGAATGAAAGCGCGAAACCATGCAGTAAGTCTAGTAAGAGACAGAGAGAAAAAGAGACGGAAAGACAGACAAACAGACAGACAGACAGAGGGAAGGAGAGAGAGAGAGAGAGAGAGAGAGTATATGACTGTTTTAGACGAATTCTTCGGTCGTTATGAGAAACAGTGTCTTTGGGTGGTGAGAATTAATCTTCATGTTCAATTAATATCTAGGTACACTTGGCAAGACTCGAATACTCATCTGATTATCATTTCGATTAGAAAAGAGTTGTTCTAATGTGATAATATTATGTATAATGTTGTGTGTCCCTCCTGGAGAGAACACAGCGTAGTCGACTTTGTGAAAACGCTCGAATTTAAAAGTGTGAAGCTGTTTTCACACTGTGGTGTGACTTTTCAGAGAGAGTTCACATCACAATGTTCCTTTTCACACTGTAAATTGATGATTCATGATACGTTCACAATAATTATATAACAGTGTGAAGAGATTTCAAGTTATTAAAGTTCACAATGTGTAAAGTTCACACTGTATTCACAATGTGTTTACACCGTACCTCATATTGTGCTTCACTCTGTGGGAAGCTGTACCATTTTTAAATGAGTGTTTCCTTGAATTAATATATATTTCAAAATAACGTTTATGAGGACTAGGAGAAAACTTACAGAGAAAGTGGTTCCATATTATGACAGTTCCTCGATAATGCACGAAATAAGTACTGTATATTCGCACTTGCGTTTATATCGTAATTTCTTTGGGAATATTGCCTCCAGAGCATTGTCAAGGCTCAAGGGACTATGTCAGTTCGTTGAATATTCATTCTAAATGCGATATTATTCACAGGTGATTATGTTGGTGAGAAATAAACAAATCCGTTAATACAGTTGTATGTATAATGCAGCTCTCTATGGAGCTCAGCCTTCTGAAGAACGCCGATGAATACCTTATACAGTATGACCTTATCGCTGACTCAATACATATCTCATCTCGAAGTACAAATCAGTTGTCAGTATAGTATCTCGTGTGTGTGTGTGTGTGTGTGTGTGTGTTAGTGTATGCGAGAAACCAGCTGTTAGTGTTAACAATTTTGATCTACATTTCTTGAAAGCCACAAGGGCATTTTAAGAGATCAAAATCTTTTATATAGTCATACCATAACCATTTGTCTTGATATTGACTTACCAGTTTTTTTTTTCTATTTTGTTTTTAGCTTGGTAACTTGACCTCGTGGTATTTCCATGTTTTTCTCTTTGTTGGGTGGGGGGGGGGGGGGAGGTTGAGACTGAATAGAGCGTCGTACGCAGCAGTAGTTTCAAAACTAGGAAATAATACCGAGATAAGAACGAGGAAATCACAGTCATCCTCATATTGCAATTATGTGGTGAGAAACCGACTCAGTTGAGATATTCGAATTACAGATTTTAATAAAAGGAACAAAACGTCGATATAAACTGCACGCAGGATTAAAACCCACTTTTCGTATCCGTCTTTTCGTTCTGATCCAATTAGACCTGACGATATGTTTGGTCGGAGAATGTCGGGTAGAAGTCAAAGGATGGTTCTCCAAACAGCGTGACTCGGAAAGTTATCTCAGCGTAAAGAAGTGCCTCGTTGGTGAGTGAATGAATACGTATGATGATATTTATAAAAAATCTATAATTATGTTCGCTTTGAAAATTAATATTCTTCAGTTTTTGCTGTCCATTCGTTTTTCCATTTTTTCCGTTTCTAATTCTACAGCATGCACTCTGACTCAACTTTTTATTTTTGCTATCAACAATTCTAACTGTACCAGTAGTACTCGTTATAGTAATAGTACTAGCAATACTACTATGAGTACTAATCCAAAAATTTGAATTGTTATTAGCAGAATAGTAGTAGTATTAGTAGTAGCAGTATTTGGTACTACTACTTCTACTAGTATACCATCACTATTTCTACTACAATTTGATACTACTAATACTTCTACTACTACTATACTATACTTATTTGATGTTGTGATCATTACCACAATCGTTACAACTACTTTCACTCTTCTTCCTCCTCCTCCTCCTCCATCTTTACTACTTAGATCCACTACTCCTAATACATACTACTATTACAGCTACTACTACGCTGGGAAAAGTCCGGTGTTAAATATGAAACACCGAGATGGTGTTAAATTTCCGGTGCTCATTCATGGTGTCAGGTTAACACCTCCGGGTGTCATTTCAAAATTTAAAATTGTTTTTTGAATAGTTTCTTAGTTACTGTACTTCTTGTTGATTTTAAACTTCAACAAGACGATAAAGAATTTTTCGATAAAGTACTTGATTTTTGAAAAAAAATTGTGTAAACACATTTACACCACAGTAACACCAGTTGGTGTGGTCCCCTATTGAAGCTGGACGGGTGTTATACCATTGAAATTAACACCACCAATATCAAATCAACACCATGCGGTGTCATTATTGAATTAACTCCAGAGCAGTGTCAAAAATATCACCAGACACAGTGTCAAATTAACACCACAAAGTGCCAGGTGAACACTTTTTAACACCGTCACAATACATTTTCTACACCTGTGGGTGTGGTCCTCTATTGAAGTTTGATCAGTGTTAAATTTAACACCCATGGTGTTAAATCCAACACCGTTTTTACAGTGTATTAATACTACTACTCTGCTACCTCTATTACTGCCATTATAGCTATCCCTCATGTTACAGTAACTTTTTTTTTTCAGTCATTACGCACTGTATACCATTCCTACAACTGTTTTCACTCTTCATTGTTCGTTTCCCCCAAATTCCTTACTCATTATATTCATTAGTATCGTCATCATCGTTATTATTATCATCATTATCATAATTGTCGTCGTCTTCTCTCTCAATTGAATATACAGGCCGTTTTCGTTCGTTATTGATGTACATCAAAGTGAAAATTGTGCATGAAAACGAAATATGTAAAATGCAAAATCGTTTTGAAAATCATTCGACGGAATTCGACCTTTAAAATCAAAGAGTGCGAGTTGATTTCTGTGTCGGTTCAGATGGTTTGCTGAAGATGACAGTGTCATATCCGGACTCGGTGGTATCTCTTATCTTAGCGGTGAATAGTAGGTTGTGGTCCGGTTGGATGAGTGGAAAATTGAAAAGCGAAAAAAAAAGAAGAAAAAGAACAACAATTCAAAATACAACAAAATAAAACAAATTAATCTTTTCAACGACAAATGAAGCAGCCAGGCATTTGGCTTTATCTATTAAATCACCGCGGTGCACATCTTAGCTAAAGTACAAAAATAAAATGCTGAATACTCCTCTCAGTCGGATCGGATAAGTTTATTTTGTTGTTGCTTTTTTTTAACAAGTATTTAAAGGACTGCTTACTCCAGAACTAAGGCAATTGAGAGATTATTACAATTGTTGGATGTTATTTGACGTCTTTCTTTTGGAGGAGACATCCTTATAGGTTCTCGGCATGGAAAAAGAAGTCAGGATACACGAAATTGAGAGTAAAGATAAGTAATGAATTTTGTTTTCGAGCGTGCCGTAATGCGAATGTCATTCTTTGAATAACAAATGTAACCTTATTTCAAGCACTGTTAAGATAATGTATCATTTGCTTGGCTTTATTTGCAAATGACATTTCGGACTATCAACCCCCCCCCCCCCCCATTATTGCAGTATGTCCCTGAAAGGTAGGTAATTGTGTTACCTTGTTATATATGCGTCATTGTTATGATTTCTTTTTTTCCGCAAACCCAAAACATATGCGTTTTATGTAGATCATGCGTCACCAGAATCGGACAGAAAGCTGTACTCACGTGACCTTCAGGTCAAATACTTCGAGATCGACGTTCCGGAGGGCCACTTCCCGCCAACGTTCAAGAGTCCAGACGGAGATGTTTGCATTCGCTATGACGTCATCCTCAGGATGAGACTCAGAGGAAAGCGTGAGCTCGTGACGTCACGACCAGTGCGCATTGTGGAAGACGCAAGTGCGAGTGCGTTACCCGAGGTCACATTTAGGCAGGTGAGTCACTGTGCGTGTGTAGGACTTCTCTACTGGTAATATCCAGCGTAACTGCACAGCGTCGTCAAGGCGGTCTCGAAGGAAAACGGATGAGTTTATGGTAGAAAACGGTGACCACTCATCATCATATAAAAACTTAATAGTAGTCAATTCATGTTGGTACAAGAGGTAGTAGGTACACAGAGCATATAAAAAATAAGAAGGAATCTATCTTTGGAGGGCTACTATTTCATAATCTTTGTCAGCTATGGAGAGGGCAACGTAAGTTGTGAGGAAAGAAGAACTCTTCTTCTTTCCTCACAACCAACATTGCGCTCTTCAACATTAGTTGGAGAACTCTTCTTCTTTCCAGTGATACCTAAGTATCTTGACTAATGTCACACAGGACTGAGCCTTTGAACTTTAAAGACAATAATGACAAGTTGCACTTTTTCTAAGTGTGAGTGTCACATGAAGGAACAATGAATGTCTCACTGAATGAACGAGATCTGTCAATGAAAGAGACCGAATAAATAGGTCAGCTTGCACGACTGCAGGTTTGTGTTTAGGGTTTGTGTGTGGGTTTAATTTGAACATTTTATGGTCCATAACCTGTCCGATAACTTGGCCACTCCCATAAAGGCCAACCCACAACGTCCATATTCAACACATAGCTTGCAGCGGCAAATCATGTTTTGAATATGAGGAGAGTAAAATGGATAATGCGTTTGCCTTTGTGGGGGTGATCGTGTTATCAACATGGTTATGTTGAAGGTTATGGACCATAAAAGGTTAGAAGAAACCCTAAAAACACAAACATGCAGTCGTACAGGCTGGCCTTTTAGTTTGACTACTTTCATTGACAGGTCACATCATTCAGTGAGATATTCATTGTTCCTTCACGATAAAAGTTCAAACTTGGAAAAAGTGCAGTTTGCTATTGATGTGCTCAGTCATGCATGACATTTGTCGAAATTTGGTATCAATGGAAAGAGGAAGAGTTCCCCTTTCCTCACAATCAACACTGCGCTCTCCATTGATGACAATCCAAAGTTAGATTATATTTTTTTATACACTCTGTATTTCATCTCAAAAGAACAGAGTGAGTGAATGAAATGACTAGGGAAGGCAAAATAAGAAAGAAAGAAAAAACAGTTGTGTAGTAGCTGGTTTTTCAGTTGACAATTTTGATGTCGACCTTGAGGTGAGTTGTTCTGACGTGTCCATACCTTGTTTGTTGTGTTACGGGAGGTTAACTTGGCCTAGCGAACCATCATAATCCCCAAAAGTACCCAGACTCTCAAACAAGGTGTTTGGTCGATCTCGGTCATCTTGTCGAACTCTTTATTTACATATTCCTCCGCGGAACAATCAAGTGCCCAGAAATGATAATACAATGCACATGTATCCATAACACTTCCCCCCTAAAAGAGTGCATTTAACGTTTTAACACAAATGGACTCTATGTACGTTGGCACAATATTTTGGAACAGCATTGTACATTCCTCTTCCAATTCACTCTTATACAGTCCATGAGTTTACCATGGTTGCATTATTATAAGAACACATAAACAATGTATGCTATGGCTACTATCATCATCACAACCTGCGATAAAACATGTACGACTTTAGTATCAATCAACATGTTCCAATCTTACACTCTCGTGAGTTACTGCTGCTTGTGAGTTACAGCATACTGGAATTGCATGTAGTTGTGCAACACTGAATACAACAATATTAACTTTCTCAACACCTTAACCTTTCTGCAATCATGTCATGCATACAGTACAATACACGTTGTACCAAAATCAGATGGTTTCCTCATTATAACATACATATAAGTCAATTTTACACTGTCATAATGATTAAACATGTGTACGAAGATCATAAACACGTCATCTCTTACACAAACAACTGCATATAATCCAACTGATGTAATCATATACATCCTAAAACCAAAACATCATATTCCATGATATGTGACTTGCATATACCTGTAGACGTTGTGTTAGCATCTATTGAAACGTTAAAACATCAACAAATGTCATATATCCTACTTATGTTTTTGAAAACTTTCCTGTCAACATACAAAACACCAGAAGTATGACCTGCCTGACAAAACATCAAATGAACCTGAATGAGATATACTTGATAACCTGTGTCTACACCTAAACTTAATAAGTGAGTGTATACCTGCCTGTATACATCCTGGTATAACACAGTCAGCTTAAATACATGCCTGTTGGTATGTTGGATACACTGTGAAATACTGAACACCTTTGCCAAGGCAATGATTGAGCTATAATAATGAGCAAAAGCTATGTACATGTATAACTATATAATTTCTGTACCTAATAAAGTATACATGCTAATTAAATCCAAAAGGCAACATCCACTCAACTTAGGGTGTATGCCACAACAAATTTAACCAATACCTGTACATGTACAAGTATGAAAACTTCAAATACCTGAACGGTACCTACATTACTCGATACATAAAATTCTCTATCCAAACAGCAACACTACCTGTTTGAAGTTATTTTACCAACAACTCACATTCTTGACAACTGTTGATGGCTAGCATAACTTAAAACAGCCTTCATAATGTCTTCTTTTGGAGAGTGACTCAAAGCACAAATATGGCTTACTGTGTTTCCTTATTAACACAAACATGTCTGAAAATACTTCCATGTTGTTATTTACACACTCAAAGTGCCATTCATGCTGTTGGCATCACAATTATAGTGTATGCAAGATGCATACATGTACCACTTGTACATATGCATGATTTACACACACTGTCCTGTGTACTTGCAAAACAAAATTACACCTGTTGAAAGTGTTACAAACATAAAATACATTTGCACAAATGTTGCATTTGGCAACAAGACAAAATACTGAGATGTCTCAATTAAGCACGAGAAAGGGCGTCTGCGACAATGTTTTCCTTTCCGCGAATGTGCTTAATGTCAAGGTTGTACTCCTGTAGGATTAAACTCCATCGCATCAGTCTCTGGTTTTTGTTTCTCATTCTGTTGACGAATGTCAGTGGGTTGTGATCAGTCCACACAACAATCGGTTGAGTTGTGCTGCCCACGTAGACATCAAAATGGCTGAGCGAAAGAATTAACGCTAGGGTCTCCTTCTCAACGGTAGAATACTTCCGCTGGTGCGCGTTGAATTTCTTTGAGAAGTAGCAGACTGGTCTGTCCACTCCATCGTCATCAGCTTGCATCAGCACGGCGCCTGCTCCGACATCGCTGGCATCGACAGCTAGGCTGAAGCCTTTTGTGAAGTCCGGCGCTGCCAATACAGGACCACTCGACAGGATTGCCTTCACTTGGTCAAACGCAGACTGGCATGCGGCTGACCACTGGAACTTCACGTTCTTCCGCAGGAGATCAGTCAAGGGTGCCACAACATCCGAGAAGTTATGGCAGAAGCGACGGTAGTATCCAGCCATGCCGATGAATCTCATCAGCTCCTTCCTCGTCTTGGGAACAGGGACATCTTGGACTGCTCCTACCACATACATGACTGGCTTCGCACTTTCATCTGCACTTCTCTCAACATACTTCTTCAACATGTTGATGTGACACAACCGTTTCTTTTTCTTCCTGTCTGGCGTCTGAATGATGTAATTCACATCACTCAATCTCTCCTCCACGACATAGGGACCAGAGAAGCGAGCACACAGAGGATTACCAGGAATGGGCAGCAATATCAATACTTTTTCACCGGGACTGAACATCCTTTCCCTGGACCTCTTATCAAACAACTGTTTCATGTTCTTTTGACTGTTTCTCAAATGTCCAGCTGCAAATTCACGTGCACGAGTCAGCCTACCACGGAACGTGGTCACATAGTTCAACAAACCAGGTGACTCATCCTCACCCAACAGCTTCTCTCTCAAGACCTTCAGTGGACCACGAACCTCGTGTCCAAACACTAACTCAAAGGGACTAAATCCTAAGGACTCTTGCACAGACTCTCGCACCGAGAAAAGCAACAACGGCAAGCCTTCATCCCAGTCCTTCTCGACCTCAAAGCAGTATGTTCTCATCATGTTCTTCAGCGTCTGATGAAAACGCTCCAGAGCGCCTTGACTCTGTGGATGATAGGCACTCGAGGTAACACATTTGATACCCAACTCACGCATCACTTGCTGAAATATCTTTGAAGTGAAGTTGGAACCCTGGTCTGATTGCACCACCTTTGGCAAGCCAACCGTTGTAAAGAACTTCACTAACGCCTTGCTAACGTTCTGTGCAGTGATACGCCGAAGTGGCACAGCTTCTGGAAATCTCGTAGAAGCGCACATCATAGTGAGCAAGTACTCATGTCCAGCCTTTGTCTTTGGCAAAGGACCAACACAGTCTATGATAACTGTGCTAAACGGCTCATCAAATGCTGGTATGGGCTTTAGGGGAGCAGGAGGAATCTTCTGATTAGGTTTCCCCACCACTTGACAAACATGGCAAGTTCTACAGAAATCTGAAACATCCCGTCTCAAGCCAGGCCAAAAGAAATGTTTCAAAATCTTGTCAACTGTCTTATTGACTCCAAGATGACCACCAAGAGCTGACTCATGCGACACACTCAAGATATGTTTACGAAATACTCTTGGAATAACAATTTGGTGAACTTCTCGCCATTCTTCATCACTAGAAGAGTCAACTGGCATCCACTTCCTCATCAACACATCTCCTTTCACATAGTAGCAAGTCCTTTCACTTAGTGCTTCTTCTTCAGCAAGAGCACTATCACACAATGCTACCAACTGTGGATCATTCTTTTGTGCGTCAATCAAAGAGTTCTTGTTCAACCCAATCTCATTTTCATCTACAGGCTGAGACTCATTCACTATCTGATGTGATTTTGATGCTGCGGTTCTACTTGCTTCTACATCATCTAACCGACAGAAGAAACTCCCTTCTAGACTCATATCCTCTGGACTAGCCTTCAATTCAGACTCCTCTGATTTTCTAGACATGGAACGTGTGACTACACAAGCTGGGAAAACTTCAGGGAATTCCTGAACCAATGCAGCTGTCTCATTTCCTTCTTTATCCAAAGGGACTGCACTGACCACTGGAATAGTCACTTTGTCTCCTGCAAGATCATTGCCTAATATCAATGTTACACCATCCATAGGAAGTGACTTCCTAACACCAAGGCTCACCCTTCCTGAAACTAGGCCTGACTGCAAATCGACTGTGTGAAGAGGGGCTTCAACGTAACCTCCTTCTACTCCTTGTAACAGTACACTTGTGCCTGTGGACGACGTTTTCCCAAAAGGTAAAACACTGTCAAGAATCAATGATTGAGATGCACCAGTATCTCGCAGGATGGTAACCTTTCTGGCTTCATCACACCCTACCAATGACACATAGCCTACAGAAGTGAATGGTTCATACTGAGACTTAATCTTGTCTTGATCAGCTGACTTAATCACACTCTGAACTTGTTCACACCCATCACCTGTCGATTCAACTGAACGACTCACCAATCCATTTGGATGAGACTTCTTTTCTTTGTCTTTTTCCTGTTTTTTCTTGTTCAGAACGGGACAAGTAGACTTCACATGCCCTGGTTGCCTACAATGGAAACACACAATAGGCTTCTCAGTGTTCCTACCTTTCTTGTCAGTCTCATTTTCTACCACTAGACCAGCCTTCACCTCTGTCTTACTGCTAGAATTTGTCTTGCCAACACTTAGACGATTAGGAGCTGCATATTTGCTTCCTACATACCTGTTTCCATGACTACGGGACAGAGTATACTCATCAGCCATTGTACTAGCTACCGACAGAGTTTTCGCTCTTCGTTCCTCGATATGTGTACGCACCTCTTGAGGTAGTGAACTCTTAAACTCCTCTAGTAGCACAAGTTCCCGCAAATCTTCAACAGTAGCCACGCCTACTGATTGCAGCCAACGAGTGAAGGCAATTTCCTTCACTTTTGCAAACTCTCTGAATGACTGTGACTCTAGTTTTCTACTATTCCTGAATTTTTGTCTGTACGCTTCAGGAACCAAGGCGTACGCGTTCATGATTGCCTTTTTTACTGTTGCATAATCCTGAGCTTCTTCGCGCGAAAGTGAAGCATAAGCATCACATGCCTTTCCCTTTAACTTAGTCTGCAGAAGATGAGGCCATTTTTCTTTCGGCCACTCCATGCTATCCGCCACTTGTTCGAAGTGCTGGAAATATCTATCCACATCTCCTTCATCGAACTCAGGGACCATTCTGACATTTTTGGCGATATCAAAATGCCCACCCCTGACGCTTACACCATACTCTCTCTCACCGGCTTGACGAGCCCTTTCTAGAGAAACCCTCTCTCTCTCTAACTCAATTCTTGCTTTCTCAAGTTCAAGCTCTTTCAGACGTACTTCTACACTCCCTTGCACATCACCAGGGGGACTACCTGATATGCTACGCAATGCCTGGAGGGGAAATACTTCTTCATCTACAAGAAATTTGATTGTGTGCTGTGTAATCTCTGACTTTTTCATTGTACTCTTCACAGCAGGAACCTTGTAGTTTTCTGCAACACGCAACAAATCAACCTTTTTCAAGGTTAGCAACTCTTCAACTGTGGGTGAATCCACAAACTTCTCAATGGAAAACTCTTGATCTTTCTCCATTCTGCACCAATAATGTACAGTTAATAGTGCAACAAGAAAACCTGACTTCTCACTAGCCAGCTAGCTGAAAAACTCTTTTCAACTGAAGAAAACCAGTCGCACTATAAACAATGGCCCGTATGCTATACCACACACGACCCGACTGGGAATAACCCGTATGCTACACCACATACGAATCGACTTGAAATAACCCGTGTGCTCAACCACACACGAACAACAATGGCATTACCTGTGTGCTAAACCACACACAAACCACCGTGGAATAACCCGTGTGCTATACCACACACGAACAACCGTGAAATTACCTGTATGCTAAACCACATACAAACCACCGTGGAATAACCCGTGTGCTAAACCACACACGAACCACCGTGAAATCACCTGTATGCTAAACCACATACAGCTGTACAAACCGCCGTGGAATAACCCGTATGCTTAACCACATACGAACCGCCGTAGAATAACCCGTATGCTGAACCACACACGAACCACCACGTACGGGACTAACGACCAACGTTTGACCAACGTTTCCACGCAGACACTACACACGCGCAGCGTATACCCAGATTAAACCATCCTCAACACTACGCACGTGCCAAATTAACCCTTTCGATACCGAAAGAAATACGACCGTGAGCTTCCCTCACGCAGACACAGAAAGACGACCGATTTACATCAAACTGCATAACATATCACTCCGCGTCCACACACACACTACGCCATAAACGCATCATGCTTTCTCAAATCGTAACACCTGCACATACAGTAAACTGTAACAATCACGATGCAAACTACATACAGTACTGTACGTAGTTGCGCGACGCGACGTATTGCTGTATCGCGATCGCCCATGTCCACGACATAGCATAGAGTGCTACACACGCTACTCACCGAAATTCATCGGCCCAGCGAGAAAGAAAAAAAACACTCCTGGGATCATATCAAACCCGACCAAATCACCTAAGTCCGCAGAAACCCTGCCGAACTCCTGTGACGTGCCCCCAATTTGTTACGGGAGGTTAACTTGGCCTAGCGAACCATCATAACCCCCAAAAGTACCCAGACTCTCAAACAAGGTGTTTGGTCGATCTCGGTCATCTTGTCGAACTCTTTATTTACATATTCCTCCGCGGAACAATCAAGTGCCCAGAAATGATAATACAATGCACATGTATCCATAACAGTTGTCATAGAGTTTGAGAAAGCCTGAAAGTGATCTGCCAACTTGAAAACGACGTTGGAAAACTAATGTCCTTCACTTGGAATGACCAAAATAGATGTTTCGGTATGAATTGGTCTGTTGACTGACAGCAAAAGCCTATTTGCAGTGCTTTGACTTATCAGATTTCATCACGTATCGTCAGTGTGTAAGTAGAAGCCATGTTTTGAAAGCCTTGCTGGTTTCCGCATATCTAAAGACACGCAGACTACGTAGAAATAGCATAAACCAGCTTGTGAGAACAAACGTCTAAAGCTAGTATATACCATAAAGACTTTAAAAGTATGGGATAGAATCCCTTTAATTTGCTTAAGGTACCATAGGTATAGCGTAAGGTACCATCCAGTGTCCTTAAGGTGGAAGAGTTTAAGTTACCATTGTTGGCGTAAGTGTTAGGTCCTTTTTCACTCTCAGAAGGTTTTCAATCTACAACAATTTATCCCTTATAGTGGAAAAATAAGCCAAGAAAATTGGATTCCATTGGGATGGGATTCCGGTTTGTTTGTTTGTTTGTTTGTGTGTGTTTTTTTTTCTCATTTTCCACTAATATAATATATTCATTTCTGGTCAGTTTTCTTCTGTTTGCCTTCGTAACAATTTATCCCCTCTAAAACAGTGACATAACTTCATGATTCGAGGTTCAAAAAGGAAATCAAAGATTTTATTTTGTGTACAGGTCAACGGAATAACATAATCACCTGAGTTCTCAGTAGATGTAAGTGCTTCGATTTGTTCACACCATTTAATCTACCAATATTCATGATATTCTTGGCACTGAAGTAGCCAAAAAAAAAACCCACTTATTTGAAAATCGTTTATATTGTTTCCTTATCTTTAAGTACAAATAAAACATGGAAATTGGCTACTTTTAATCTTTGATAGAGCCTCTTATACCTCCCATTCTCACAACATAGAATTTGATTTTCCTTGGAATTACAAGAGAGGTAGACGTATTGATCAGCCATTATCATGAGACAAGTACGATGCATCATTTTCCCCGACTTAGAGATCGTTATGTTTCAACCGTGCCCTTTACATATTACGTAAGATCTTGAAAGGCTAATATTAGAATTTCCCCGCAATCTTATGGCATGTCCTCAAATTGGGTGCGGCCATATGCAATGCTAATACCTGGAACTACTACCCAAACCACAAGAGTAGCAATCTCTTTCCTATGTTATCTGTAAGGTCAGCGGATTGAGAATGCCCATTGGTCTCTTCATGCCCATACTTCCGATTTCGGCGAAATTCTATTGACACTTGTTTGATGGAGCAAGGTGAAAAGAAATTTTAGATAAATGGTTCTTTAGTGCACGCATAATATATATGACCACTTAGATTGTCACTCAAAGCCCCTAGTGATCTGAAATGTCATAGTGATCTGATATGTCATTAAGAATTTGATAGTACCAACAGTAAATGAAATGATTATCATGCTAATTTCTCTGGAAACATTGTGTGAAGTTTTATCCTAAATCGCGTGGCCAGCACGCATATCCAGTGATTTTTGTAGCAGACCCTCGACTTAGTCCTAATATGCATAGCAATGATTTTACTTGCTTGCTTGTTTGTTTAATTTGTTTTTAAAACCGGCATAGGGACAGATCTTTTCGCATGAGTTTGGACTTTAACATCCGGCTGACAGTCGGTTGCAGTGGAGCATGTTTCCGAGCAGGAAATGGAGGGCTATTGAACGCAGCAATTACATTTTTTGACGCCTGTTGATGTGGGGTTAAATGCAAGTAAAATGATAGCTCAGTTGGGGGTAGGGAGAGGGGGGGGGGAGAATAATTATTGTCAAATGTTAGCTTGGAAATTTTGATGGTGTAAGGGACTATAGCTTTTCAGGCTGTCAACATGGTATTTTAGCTACATCCTACTGCCCGGTTTCTGACATTAGAATGGCCTTGTGGACAGTCACTGTACATCTTTGCTGTCGATATTATTCATCAACTTATTTTTTTTCTCTTCATGAAATAATTCACGTATCCATTAGCAATCAATTCAGTTATGACTCGTCAATTATTCATCTTACTTTAATTGTTTACTGCACCTCATTATACTTGAAGGGTTCATTAAAATCATATTATTAGGAGTCTCATGAATGTTAAATCTAAATCTTAACGTATTGATATTTTCATTTAATAGAAATCCTCTCTTACTCTCTCTCCATGAAACTAATACCATCAAAGTAAAACAAAACAAACCAACCAACACAAAAACAGCGAGCAAACGCTTTTAATGAAAACATTTGTATTTCATTATTTCATTTTCGCGATAAATTTTCAAGAATGATGGATCTTTCCTCGGTAGCGGGGGCTCTCTAGAAAATAACGTAATGTAGCAACCACTAGTTACGTACAGAGAGTGATCCTTATCTTCGAGGATAGGTCGTAGGTAACGGAATTACAATTTCGTTAACGAAATTGACGTTGTCAATCGTCGACGAAATAGCAATGTTGTGACAAAATGACCGATTTCGTGACGAAAGAGACCATACAACACTTGGCGCCCCATACTTGCCTACGAGCTTGTCTGAACTTAACTTATGTTATGTGAAATTAATCAAAACGAATCGGACGTAGATACGTAACAAATACATTATACATATAGGTGAATTTTAAACACAAGGGCCAGGGTACACGGCGAATGCTGATTCCAGAATGAAAGGACTACAGGTCAATTTCTCGTAACGACGCTTGGGGCGGCTTGCTTTTAATATGCCACTTGCGATGCTGATGGCGTTTTTTATTTTCAGACAAAAGGTCAAGGAAAATCGAGTGGCTTCTACAAAAAGGGCAATTACCTGTAATGTTTGGCCTTAAATGTCCAATCCTGTCTTTCCCGAACTCTTCTGACACTTAAATAGAAGGCCTTGAAATTCCCACGTCTGATTTTTTTAGGACATTGATAGTTATTCTAGAGTGTGTTTTTTTTTGTGTGTGTATTTGGAGACGTTGAACTGACCACATACACCCCGAACCTTATGAACTCCCTGCATGGAGAGAATATTTTGTACACATATTACCCGGTCAATATTTTTATTGTTTTCTTCCTGAACTTTCCAAGCCTGCCTTTTGCCTTTATGTGTCAATAACCACATGACTTGTATAAGCAACATAGGAACATCCGTGCCGATAAAGAACCTTATATAACAAATGAACAAACAAAAATGGGTTATGACGTACATATATCAGACTGTCAGCAGTGGTCCCACACGAAGGTCATTGTCATCACATAAAACACGAACTCACTGCCTGCGAGAACCGATTATGCCTAGCTTGCCTTAACCCACTGGTAACCAAAAATCTCGGAGTGAAGGGTAATCTGTTTTAGAACGTAAGATGCGTTCATCATTAAATTACAACGAAGTGTCCAGGATAGCTTCATTTATATCATTATATTCATTTCTTTCTAGGGATCATGAAATGACGGTTGGAATAGAATGTTTACCATGTGATGATACAGAATTGTACCTTCCCTTCTCCTACCAACACTCTACTCTCACGCCTACACTCATCACATTTTGTTCTGAAATAACGAGAGGGGAAAGTGATTAACATACAAATAGTTCTATAAACCACAGTGCTTCCGAATGGCCTCTCGTCAGCTAATTAGTTTGTGTATTTAAAACATGGCTCGGTGCATTCGACTCCATTGAACTCAAAAAGTTCGCTAGTTTGACTCCTCCTCGCTGCTTAACATTTCCTGCCTGACTGAAAGTTATCCAACTGCATGACTTTACTCATTCCCAGATCATCAGCAAATCAGTCCACGAGGAAAGTGCAAGTGATTGTTTAAAAAGTGAAACGTACCTGATCCGAGTCAAGAAAATAATAGCCTTCTTCAGTTGGAAGTTTATGTCTTGAAACAGAGGTTAGATCGAAGGATACTTTAATGTCGAAAAGCTTGACAACTGTCGCTGTGCAGCCTATGTAAAAAACAAAATAATTTCTAAATTGCATCTTATGTGTCGAGGATGGGTCATTCATCTATTCACTACTTATTTTCATTTCCAAACAATAAGCACATAAATATTACAACCGTCAAAATGATTTCACTCAACATGATATAACGTAGAAAAGTACCGCCTTTCACTAAAGAATGGAAAGAAAATTGAGGGGCTGCTAAAAGACGAATTTGTAAAATGAAACAATGAGTAGACCTATACATGTAAATTGCAGCAACTCGGAACCCTGTCACCACAGGTGACAGGTGGGTCACGTCGGATCCGAATTTTTACGTTCAGCTGATAACATGAAAACATAAACTTCATGTTTACGAGGTGACGTAGTTGCGTCACCTCGTAACAATGGGCCTTCTCTGTGGACGTGAAACTTTGTCTTTTACTCTCATTTCCAGTCACTAATCGGGTCACCAGTTCCGTTCATGAGACGTGCCGTGACGCCAATCCACGTGTATTGTGAATCGGACAACGCTACTGTCGTCTACGTCACGGCTACCCTGAGACGAAAGAGGGCGCTGTCCCTAAATGCGTTCGATCAACTTTGTTTGGTCCAGGTACAAAAATGTACTAATGACAACTGTCAAGTTAATAATACTACTGACAGTCAGTAATGACAATAATGATATATGTACTTAAATGCAAAATGATGATGATGATGATATATATATATATATATATATATATATATATATATATAATATACATATATATATATATATATAATATATATATATATATATATATATATATATATATATATATACAAGTATATTTATATATTTTTTTATTTATTTTTTATTTATTTTTTTAAAGCGTGACTCGTATTGACTGTACACTTGAGGTTAAAGTGTTACAATGAGGAGACAATGCTTGGCTAATACAATGTATATTGATTCTGAATGTGTCCATGATCAAGATATTATTTGCTGAAGAAAATGCCCGCGCACAAATACAATCTTTTCGTGAATTTAGTTCGGGATCTACATAAATGCACTGCAAGATTAGAAATTAACTTCAAGGTTAGTGATGATAAGAAGCACCGCATGGCAAAACAAGAATGTTATTCCTGGGTGAACTGGAGTAACAAAAGTACACCATGTTCCTCCGGCCAAAATAATTTTATTATCGAGACACAAAATAAATCTGCCGACGCGGAAAGATTGGTCTTTGCAGGCAAAATAGTACACACGATGTTTCAGATAGACAGATGGTTTAGATAGGGAAACTAATCGAAATTCTTCATTTGGTCATTTTTCGTATATTTTCCATGCTCCATGTCTTATCAAAACCTTTTACGATGCTTGTATTTATAGTAATAGTTTCTGCCTGGGTCTCTTCCAGACGAAAACAACAGAGATGATATATAATTTAAATCATTTTCTGTATCTTTCATGCGTCTCACGTAATCATTCTTCCTCACTGCTATGAAGCGCATACGGTATAGAATCGGGAGGAATAAAGTCTACGAGAAGTTCCATACCATCAGCTGTTACGACGACATTCGACTGCATACGAACAGCGAAAACGAAGTCACGGTTACCATGGCATTTTCCAGGAAGAACCTTCCCACAATCCATCACTGCGGACTTATCTCCATTCAGTATTTCTTACAGGTAACAGCCGAGAGTTCTTTAGCCAGTCAATAAATTTTGATTACTGTTAGTTCTCTTACCAACGGACAAAGATCAAGTTTAAAGAGCTACGCACGTCATGATCAAGCTTACTATTATAGCAGCAGAGCAAAGAAATATATTCTGAAATAATCCTCTTGACTTTTTTCTTTACTGCAGAGTTCCTCCGACCTGAGGTCTCCACTGAAAATCCCATTTGCATCGTGATGACTGTATAGGTCATTGTTTGCGTAAGCGGTTGCAGTCAATCAGGAAACTAACCTAGAAAGATGAAATCGGGCGTGCCCAAGTGCTGTAATCAAGGCTTTCTTTCACTCCAATTTGTGGATCATGGTCAAAGGCTCATAGATGACTGAAGGTCAGAAATCGCTGGTCCATCCGCATCCACCAGTCCACAACATAGAGATATTGTCTGATGTGAATGTTGACATTGGGACGGACCGGCGACATCGCAGGTTGTAGAGCCTACAATTCGCTGACTACATGCTTTGACATGACTTAAACTCTTGTCGGTATATAATTATCGTTGTTCGGAAGCAGCGGATTAAAGTATATGGAGAGATCAAGATACAATGATGTCTATAGGAACTGTGTGAATAAAGAATCATTCTTTGGAACTTATTGATTAAAGGAATCGTATAGTCTTGGTTGAGACCTAATTTGAGGTTTCTAACATTTTTGGGTGAGATAATGAGAAACTTCTTATGAAATATATGAAAGAGCATGTGGTTGCATGAAGAATTCAACGTTTATTTGATGAAAATTGGTTTTGAAATGGCTGAGATATCAAAAAAAGAGCGATTCTGATAAAGTGTGGGACCCACACTTTATTATGCTCGCTTTGTTTTACTTTGTTTTTGGATGTTTCAGTTTTTCCAAGCCAGATTGTTATCAAATAAACTTTGAATTCTTCTTAAAATGGTATGCTGTGTACTATTTCATAAGTGTTTTCTTGGTATCTTGCAAAAACTTAAAAGCCCAATTCTCATCTCCACCAATACTGTACTATCCCTTTAAACCTGTATACGAGACGCGGCCGAGTTTGGATATTTGCCGCATGCACTGTTAATTCCTATCATACTGTTGAGTCATGAACAAAAAGTTCAACATCCGTTTAAATTAAAACAAATGTTTGCCAATTCTTTTCCATGCTGCTCTAGTGATTACAAACGCACGACCAATTTGCTGGACACATGGCTAGCAATGTGTGCCTTACTTTTATCTCAGAGTCATAGCAAATTTTCAGGATGCATGGCAAATGTACCGGATGTATGGCTAGTCGTTCAGTAAAATGGTGTATGATCATACACACAAATATCATATGTTTACAGCGGCTATTGGTAGTGACCGTGTTATTATAGTAATTGTGTAAGAAAAATGAAAAAGTTGTATCACTTTGGAGTATGTCAACTTTTTCTTTTCTTTTTGATGATGGAAATGAATAAACCATTGAATTGAATTGAATTGAATTGAACTGAATTGAATTGAATTGAATTGAATTGAATTGAATTGAATTGAATTGAATTTGAATTGAATTGAATTGAATTGAATTGAATTGAATTTGATATTGAACGTCTGCCGCTGCTGGAAAGAACACAGTGTCTCACACTGTGTTCACAGTGTGTTCACGATGACTGCGTGAAGACGCTCGAATTTAAAGGGATAGTACAGTTTTGGTTGAGATGAGAAATAGGCTTTCAAATTTTTGCAAGATACCAAGAAAACACTTATGATATATCACAGAGCATACCATTTTAAGAGGAATTCAAAGTTTATTTGATGAAAATCGGGTTTGGAATAACTGAAACATCCAAAAACAAAGTAAAACAAAGCAATCGTTACAAAGTGTGGGTCCCACACTTTATCAGAATTGTTCTTTTTTGGATATCTCAGCCATTTCAAAACCAATTTTTATCAAATAAACGTTGAATTCCTCATAAAATTGCATGCTCTTTCATATTTCATATGAGATTTCTCATTATCTCACCTAAAAATGTTAGAAACCTGAAATTAGGTCTCAACCAGAACTGTACGATCCCTTTAACAATGTGAAGATGATATCATACTGTGGTATAGTTTTTCACAGAGAGTTCACATACTATTTTCCGTTTCACACTGTGACTTGATGATACACAGTGTGTTTACATTTTTCAAACGCTCAAATTGAACAGTATGGAGAGATTTCACACTGTGTTCACTTTGTTTCGGATTGGATTTCAAACAGGGGACACTGTTCTTTTCAGCAGGGTGGACAGTATGTGAGTCAATTCACATCTCTCTACCACTGACATTAGAGAGTTTCTGTTTGTTTGTTTGTTTGTTTTTGTTTTTCCGACTGGTTTCTACCGCATGGATTGCTGTATGATCTGGTGTCAACGAGTTAAACTTAATGGCATGGTAGCTAGGGTGTTAGCATGCGAGTTGTGTTTATGCAGTGTCAACCTGATTTCATACTAATTGAAATATTTTCTTTGCCGCTGTGATAAGTATGATGTTTAGACATGAAGCGACCTGATCTCGTTTGAGATACGTTCGGTTTGTTTATGATGTCAAAGTCCTTAATTTTGATGAAAGTTACCTTTCGCCCGGTCGTGTGCATCACCCCTATTATCAAACTGGGCCATAATCATAAACGAATTAACATCCACAAATTGCAGTCATTATCATTCATGAATGCAATTAACACACGGAACATAAAAGTGATTACAGCCATTAGCTGTCATATCTGCGCTGAACACACCTCCCAAGTCATGGTATTGAACAGCAATGCAATTAAACCAAATAAACTGCTTGGCATCTATCCATGCAGTCAGTATAAATTTGAACTGTGTTTGTTTGTTGTGACATTCTTTCTTGACAGTAAGCTCGTATCGTCTGTCAGCATTGGATTTACTTATCATTACCAACTCTAAGGCTACGCTTCCCCTGATGACCCAAACAATGAACTGTTTAATTTACCTGTCTCAACTGAGAACATTTTAGTATGATGATGCTTGGAACCCAGTTTGCATGAGTTCATTGTTGATACTGTATGTCGGGCAAGCCTCGGACACACTTTTTTTGAACATCAAGGTGCCCCTTAAACATCATGTGCTTAAACTGTGAATATGTAAACTGGTCTATAACGCAACTGTAGCCAGCTGTCAGTGATATGGTGTTAAAGAGACATTTGGTGTAAAAACCATTTTCAGTTACTGTCTAACCTCTCCTATTCGGCCTCCCTTTATCTGGATCTCTCTATTATCCGGATGGAAAAGGGGGATTTCAAACTCAAACAAAATTCCCACACAAACCCACATGAATTACATATTATTCCAAACATAACATAAGATAAGATAAGATAACATAACATAACATAACATAACATAACATAACATTCACGTCAAATTTTCATCGTGCATTCAGACATCCACTACCCTCAATTTTGGGCTGATAGCAAAGAAAGAGTTTCAGTGTACGCTATAGGTTACATGTACAGTCTACATTATGTAGCTAATAGGCAGCAGCTGCGTGAATTGAATCTCCCATATCCGGCCAAATCCCTAATCCGGTTGAGCGCCGGTCCCACCAAGTCCGGATAGGAGAGGTCTGACTGTATGTTAATTTATCGGGCAATATGACTCTGTGTGTGTGTGTGTGTGTGTGTGTGTGTGTGTGTGTGTGTGTGTATGTACAGTATGCATGCATGCATGCATGTGTGTTGATGTTTGTGTTATCGGTTACTCCCCTATGTGTAAGAACAAAAAGATATCACACACCTTGTCTACAGTAACATAGAAGCAATTATCAAAATTAAGTCGGGTCCAATTGATATAAAAGGGAGAATTAAAAGCTCATTTATCTGTGACGTTTCCCGGATATATAAGAAGATTAATGCAGAGCAAAAGAGATAAGATCTCATCATCTCTAATTTGAATATAGGCCTATTCCTCTCTTTGAGACTCGTGTTGTCTAATATTTTGATTATCGGTGCTATATTCTATATCACAAACACCTTAAGCATGAATTATGTGTATTTATCATCATCATTTTTTTTTACCTGTGCACGTCGTTGAATTAAGGAAAGAATAAAGCTATACACAGAGAAATGACTCGTCCAGGTTTCTACAGTTGCTGTCGGACGTGAATGTGTGTGTGTGCGTGCGTGTGCGTTAAGAAAAGAAAATGTGATTCAATTCAATTCAATTCAATTCAATTCATTTATTTTTCATTCTTCTTTTTTTTTTTCAACAAAAAATGTGATTAAGCAGCACAAGTGAGAAGAACAGCTGCTTGCAACTGATTGACAAATTGCCCTACATCGACGTAAATATTTACGTCGATGTAGGGCAATTTGTCAATCAGTTGCAATGAAAACATCACGACGGAAGAACTTCATAAATTTGAATAACAAAAGCAGTACCCGCTGCATGCTATAAGGATTAGAACCAACACTTGCTGTCGGGCGAAAGCTCGGTGGTCTAGTGGAGATGACGCCTGTCCGGTGATCAGGAGGTCGTGGGTTCGAATCCTGCTCGAGTATGTACGCCCATGATTTTTTTATCATGGCTACTACTAAAACACTGATCAATTCAGTGCTTATTTACGTCGATGTAGGGCAATTTGTCAATCAGTTGCAATGAAAACATCACGACGGAAGAACTTCATAAATTTGAACAGCTGCTTATTCTAATTCCAAATAATCTAATTGTGAAAAAGAGCCTGATATTGAATAAAAGTCAAATAAAGAATATAACAAAGTGCTCATATGTGCGTGTGTGCCGGTATGTGTGTGTGTGATATTGGAGGGGGGGGGGGAGGGTGTGACCTCCAGTTTTTAACTAGAGCTGACAATATTTTGTTTTTGCATAAATGTGTGATTGTAACGACTTTGCTCTTTTTATTACATCAACTTTTTAGAGGGAGGTTCTCCCAATAAGACTGAATGAACGCTGAACGCGGGGAGGAGGGCGGTCGGCTGGGTTGCAGTTAGTTATTCCGAAGGTTCGTTTTTCCGAAGTCTTGTTAATCCGAAAATGAATACGGGGTTCGTTAGCACCCACATTGTTTTCTTTAGCGGATTACCGAACCGTTATTCCATTCATATTAATCAGTTAATCAAAATATATATTGTGAAGAATTTTACCGCAAAACGAGCTTACTCCAATTTTGTTAAGTTGAGATATTTGTCATTAAAGCTGCTAAGAAAAAGAAAATAATAATGGAATACAGGATATTTTTAATCATAACTTCTAGAATATTATTTTAATGTCACAAGTGAGGCATTACTGGAAAGGTTTAATTATGCTCTATCTGATGATGGACTTACCCTAAAATGTTTGAAAATGGCGCTTAGGTCATTTTGAAATAAAACTCTTCATATATATCATATTGTTATCACATGTGAAATTTTATTCTAAAATAAAAGTTTCGTAATTCCTAAGGTTCGTTAGTCCTTTCATATACAGAAACTTGTTATGTACATATATTTGGAACAAAATCAACACCTTAGAACAACAAAGCCTATAATATATTACAAATCATTATCCTGTTTCTAGGTCACTGTGTCCAAGTCAAATTAATATTTCGACACCGTTTCATCTTTGATTTTGGCTCGTTTATATTGATTTTTTTTTTGTCAGGTATTATTATTACTTCTCTTTTTTTTTCTTTTTTTTTTTTTAACTGGGAAGGACATGATTCCTGACACTGCCTGAAGTTCATCAATGTCACCATGCGAGACATTTGAATTTTGGAAAAAAAAAAATTATATTTGCCCGGTAAATATTGGCTATTGTATTTAATCGTTTTATTGCGGAGATTTATTAGCTCTAACGAAGGCTGTGTCCCGAACTCGCTCAACAAATACAACGAGTGATTTGACGCAATTGTCAGAGAAGGAGAGATAGAGAAAGAGAAAGATATTAGAGAGAGGGAGGAAGAGAATGAATCGGATGAGGGGGGGGGGGGGAGATCCGTTTTAAACTTGAACATGATATACATACAGACATATGCAACGTCCTATACACTCAACCAACTTTTCTTTTCTGAAATAGACCAAGGGGAAACAAGACCGTTGACCCCTCACTCAATTGTACTTTTCTCGCTATTGAAGATTGAATTTTTCCCCAGGAAAAGGCTGATAGCTATTTTGATTGCCCTACAGAAGGTCAAAGTATAGAAATTAGTCACGTTTGACCACAAGCACAAGAAACAGATAACGAAAAGAATAGTTCTCTTTCTACATGATGTACACCTCACACAATTAGTACAATTACTTCTTATCACATCATCAGGTAGAAGCGAATGACAACAACTGACCAATCACAGGCTCGCGTATTCCTCTGTCTTTCCAATACCTCAGAATCTGTAATAACCTGTTAACCAGGCATCGATCCAATTTCACGCGGTGTGTTTATGGAGTATCCGTCTCTCATGATATGAAAGAGAACTTGACTGAGGCACAAATAAATAATTGCGCAAACAGACGCATACTTTTTTTTTAACATCGAGGTTATCAACAGGTTCACGAACGCTCTGCGACAGACAACACAGACCCAGTAATGGCTACAGGCACACCCTCACCACGAGTACTGGTTGCTCTAGTGGTCCTAGCGTCCGCGGTGCTTCTCCCAGCAGTCGCAGGTAAGTCTCCGTTACGCAACTGGTGCACCAAAATCTATACAGATGCCACAAGACACTCTTCACCGCATTATTGCTGCCTCATATACCAGGGAGGTACGACGCGAGACCATCTGGTGATAGTGTGAAACTATCGAATCGAGTTTAGGCTGTCTACGCCTCGAATTCATGTAATACACATACAATTGTAGTCACCTTACGCATAAAGCTATCAACTATCAATATTCGAGTTTTTATAAATCGAAAATCTTGATTGCTGCTTTTCTGATTTAATTGACAGTCCACATTTCGATTGTTCTTGGAGAGAAGTATAATTTGAATCAAAATGATTTATTCTTTTTATTGATAATATCAGATTCTGATGCCGGGATCTACCAGACGGCAGCAGTTGCAACTGATATTGATATCTGTTCCGAACTGGGAAGGTATGTTCCCGTAGAAAAGAAATACACATATGTACATAATATAAACACCCAGTCAAACCTTTCTTAGCGGCCGCTTGATGTATGTGGTTACTAAATCCCCCCATACAGTGTTCTAGATCCTTTAGGACGGCCAACTTGTATATTGTGGCCACTTGTCTAGAAGAGGCTACTTTTCTTCTGTTTCCCTTAAATGGCCGATAAAGAAAGGTTTGGCTGTATGCATGTGTATAGCACATTGTATATACACGGTATGCATGTGGACAAAACGTCATGTAACTACTTGAAATGCTAGATAAACAAATGATAAATGTTTTAATAAAGTAATGATGCCGATAATGCTGATATGTCATACTGTGTGACATTATTTTGTAGCAGTCAGTGTTCTCCTTGTTGAGTGCGTAACTTTGATACACTGATTATAGTATTCTCTGGAGTAGTTGGATTTTTCGAAGGACCATCTTCAAATATTTCCTTAGAGAAGATGATGATTACGGATATGACAACCCTCGGCGTAGATATTATTGAAGACTGCATTACAGAGGTGTCATCGAGCACTTGGCATATCAAACAGCTTTTTGGTTACAGTTCCCAGTGAGGTGTTAGAGAAGGAGAGGAATCTCTATCCAATTTGTGCAAAATCTAATGCGTAGGTTGCGCAGCATGGCAGATGAATGCCTATATTATTCCACTGACTTGATGTTCCATCCTTCAAGCCGCTTTTCCGTAGAGTTTTGATATTGAGACCAAATAAAAAAAGAAATGTAACAATATTTTATTTTAAGCTATATTTCAAAGGAAGTGTTGAAATCCTGTGCGGAACTTTTTGGTTTATGTTATGGAACAAATCCTCTCAGTTTTTCTTCAAATATTCATGTTATCAAAACCCCAGGACTGATTAAAAAAAAAGGAATATTACTATCATATATAAAAATGTTAGCGTTTTACTATCTTGCCCACACTTGTGCATAACTTTGAATGACTGCCAGGTTAAAAGCATAATTTACCATTTGCAGTTGAAACAAAAACCCAGCATTCGTGCTTCAAAACAGTTCTAAAATATGAGTTGATAGAAACAGGGAGGTGAGCTCACCTCCCTGATAGAAACAACCAAGGATAGAAACAACCAATGTAAACCATAACCATACACCATAAATTGAACCAGAATAATCGATGTTAAGTGTTGTTAAATATACAAAATGTGAAAAATAGTTATGATAAAAATGTTTCCATACTAAACCGTCTACAGTTATATCATATTATATGAGAAAAATAGTGATATTTCCTTACATCTTAGGCTTTATTGCAAAAATTGTACATGGTATACACGAATGTTTTGTGATACGAGGTAAAAAGGTAAAGTGAATGTGAAATCTTTTGAATAAGATAATTGGCGTATGCGTGTTTCAGAGTGTTCGATAGCAATTTACAGTTAAAGAAATACTATTTTCACTGACTTTTGTTCGAGTGTACTGTTCTCTACACAATTAATATTTGCTGCCAAAAATATTGAAAGGGACAGCAAACTGCTGCTCGCTCGGTTTGTTGTGAATGAGGAATAGTGCACACTCAAATAGAAATGCTGTCTTTTCATTAACACCTGCGATAGAGAACATAACTTTTCCATGGCACGGAGCAATATAGGTACAAAGGTGAGATTCTCGTTTCTTCTCCTTCTCTCACACCTCCCTGCTCCTCCGTATATCACCGAGCAGAATGTTTCTCTGTTGCCAGCACAGCTGGAGGATGCACATTAGAAACTCCTCAACTTTCTTCCTTCTGTGCGCATATTATTTAGTTCTGCCTTGGTAGCATCCTGTTTACAAGTAATCTCTGTCATGTCTATGGAAGCCCTTGTGCAGCAATGTCGTCGCATTACTCCTATACAATTATGATCAAAATGTCAAGTTAAAGGGATAGTTTAATTTTGATTGAGGTTTGGATTCGGATTTTAACATTTTGCGAGATAGTTACAAACTGCTTTATCAAACATGACAGAGCATACCATTCTTAGAGGAATGCGAAATTTATTTGAAGAAATTTGGTTTTGAAATGGCTGAGATATCAAAAAAGCAAAGAAGTCCTAATAAAAGATGGGACCAACCTTTAAATTGGGATCACTTTGTTTCTGGATATCTCAGCCATTTCGAAACCAGTTTTCACCAAATTAATTGTGGATTCTTCTTAGAATTGTATACACAATATTCAATTAAGTTGTTTCTGATTATCTCTCTGAAAGTTAAAATCTGAATCCCCACCTCAACCAAGACTATTTTAGCCCGCTACGAGAGCAGAAAGTTCAGCACCTCATGTCTTAGTTGTACGTTAAATGGGCATTCCAGACGATTTTCATACTAATCTATAGTTGCAATTGATTGACATGTCGATGACATGTCGATGAAGGGCAAGTTGTCAATCAGTTGCTATGAAAACATCTCGACGGAAGAATTTCATGAATTCGAATAATCTATAGTTGTTCAAATGTTAAAAAATCTGATAATCATCCGGAGGTCTCTGACATTTTTAATGAACATATCTCATCGGTAGAAATTACGTAAATAGCGACAGTACGTTGAGAAGATATCAACATTTGGTATTTTATATCTGTATGAGATTTATTGTGGGAAGTTGAATATTTAAGTGTGCGCCCTTCCGTCCTGCTCTCTATAGGGATATTCTCCGACAGAATGGCTCTGCAGTCGACAGCGCTATCACCAGTATGCTCTGTGTGGGAGTCATGAATGGGGAAAGTTCGGGCATCGGAGGCGGGTTCTTCATGGTCGTCTACAACCGGAGCAACGAGAAGGTGGAGGCACTGAACGCGCTCGAGACGGCTTATAACGCAACGTACCCAGAGATGTTCGACGGCCAGGGAAAAGACGGGGCGAAGTATGGTGAGCTCTTTGTAGAGAAGAATAACTTTGACTCGCTAAAGACCGCGCAAGCAGTTCAGGTCTTTGGTGTCCTCGCGTATCAGCTCATTTTTTTTCTGGTCTGTCGAAGTAAAAATTTTTGGTAACAACACATAATATCCAGAGTCATATTTAGGGGGGTGATGTTGCATAGTGGACAAGACTCTCGACTCCCAGTCGAAGGACCCAAGTTCCATTGCTTATACGTCCGTTTACGAGATGTTTTTACCATGGACCCTAGTCAAGTGGTAGGGTCCATGTTTTTATCCACCACGTCCCTCTCTCAGGTGTATAAATTGGTTCCTGGCAACGCTGGGGTAAAAATATCGGCAGAGCCCTCTGGTATTATAGAGCAGTGACAACACTGAAAAGGCTACCCTGGATACAAAGAAAAAATACCTTAATTGTTATTGAAGATCAATGTGGGCATGATTTGCTCTCATAAATTCATAACATCGCACAAGTAAAAAACTATAATGGTCATTATACCCTGCAATAAGAATGATAAGAACTGCACATAATGCACTTATGGCAAGAGTGACTGTTTTTTTTTTTTTTTTAGAAAAAAAAAACCGTGGTGTCATAGTAAGTCGTATTATAATTGATAATGATGATAAATGATTATGATATTAAAGGGACTGTACAGTACTGGTTGAGGTGGGGATTCATGTTTTGAACATTCCTAAGTGAGATAATGAAAAGCCTCTTATGAAATATGAAAGAGCATGTAATTCTAAGAAGGATTCAACGTTTATTTGATGAAAATTGGTTTTCAAATGGCTGAGATATCCCAAAAAGGCGACATGCCACAACTTTATTAGGATCTCTTTGTTTCACCTTGTTTTTGGATATCTCAGTCATTTCAAAACCGATTTTCATAGAATAAACTTTTGATACCCCTTAGAACTGCATGCTCTTTGACATCTCATAGAGTGGTTTCTGAATATCTCGCAAAACGTTAAAAGCTAAATCCTCACCTCGACCAGAACTGTACACACCCTTTAATGATGATTGTAATGATGATGATGATGATGATAATAATAATAACAATAATAATAACACTGATGATAAAACTACTACTACATGTACTGCTACTGCTACCACTACAGTACTAAGAGTGCTCCAACAAATAAAAACCAGTATAGAAAACCACTGTCGTCAATTAACTCTGGTTGCTGGCGGTAAAGATGTGACAAAGAGCTTTATTTCATTATTTCGCCCCTATCCAAGGAGCGAAGTCGGTAGCTATCCCCGGAGAGGTGCGAGGTATGTGGGAAGCTCACCAGCGCTACGGGAGATTGCCCTGGTCCGATCTCTTCCAGCCTGTCATCGACCTCGCCAGGAATGGCTTCCGGGTCGGGTCACATCTCGGTAAAGCCCTTGAGAATCTGGATGGGAAGTGGGACCAATATCCCACAGTGAGGTTGGTGGCCCTTCGTTATAAGTATGTATAGCAGCTGGGGCAGACAGAAACAGATTTGGTGCAAACGTTTTAAACATTGATCATCCACATCCTTCAATTCAGAATATGAGTACATGAATGACTTCATTAAAGCTATTGATAAGATAATCAATTCACGCAGTCAGATAGTGATAGATAGTTTTGAAAGCAGGGAAGTATTCAACAAGAAAAACATAACTGCGAGTAAGAAAGGAGGGGGTCAAGGGGAAGAGAAGATGACGAAGTATGCAGATTAGTGCACCAATTAAAGTACATATAATGTAATAGCATATCCGCTGTTGTGAATATCTTTTTTCATAAAACAAATAATGCACCAGTGCATTTTTATTGCGACGAAGAAACTGTATACAATTTGTTATTTATAAACAGGACTATGTATACCATTCGAGAGGAGAATCGCGTGGCCATCGTCGGCGACACAATTACCAGGCCGGCCCTGGCCGCTACCCTTGAGGCAATAGCTGAGGACGGTCCAGATGAGCTCTATTCGGGAGAAACAACAACAAAGTTCGTCGCAGATATTAATGATGGTGGTAAGTTAAATTTTCAACATATAGGTTTACTATTTTCTATGACAATGTTTTCATATTTACTATGAAACATAATAAATTCGTACGTATGTGTTATACATCTATACATCTTTATCTATCTATCTATCTATCTATCTATCTATCTATCTATCTGCCTGGGTATCTATCTATCTCTATATTCTATATAACACAGGCATCGGCATAAGTGGTTGCTAAGTGGCCTGGGGCCACTCAAAATTGATGTCAAGCCACCAAATGTCCAAGAAGATTATCTTTTGGTAGCCCGGTCGCGCAATGAAGATTCAAAATGGATTGTAGGTTTCCTCTTATTTCGAACCAATTCATTTGTTTTTCTTTCTGGCAACCAAAATTTGAATTCTAAAGGTATAATTTGCCCGAACCACTCTAGAAAAAGTTAGTTTCGTCCCTTGCTTCAAAATATTACATATTATGCATGTTTTAAATATATAGAGGTTCCTTGAACGTTTCAATGATGCCCTATTTGTTTTACAAGGGTGCTGTACTCCTATTCTATGATGCATGATATAAGAAGAGTATGGAACGTGCATGTTCAAAATTTATGACTCAAGGTATCATCTTGGCGTATTAAACGAATTATAATGTATCTACCCAGATAAATAGGGATACAAAGAGTAAGATTACAGATTGACAGAGAGAGGGGGAGGGAAAGAGGGAGAGGGAGGGAGAGAATGCTTCTATCCAGAGTAGGTAAGCATATAGTCTCCATACCGTCAAGCCTCGGCTTATTTTGCAGACCCTTCTGTTTAAGTTCCGTAAGCTGTTTGTATTTGTTTGTATAATTATACTAAAAACTATTTGTCGATGTTGTATAATTGTACTAAAAACTATGTGTCGATATACTGTTTGTCATAAATGACATGTACATAATCATATCTGATGTAACGGAATTAAGCAGAACTTAATCAAATCAAAT
Source organism: Diadema setosum (assembly GCA_033980235.1). Taxonomy (NCBI): domain Eukaryota; kingdom Metazoa; phylum Echinodermata; class Echinoidea; order Diadematoida; family Diadematidae; genus Diadema; species Diadema setosum. The sequence continues at coordinate 5,455,833 of CM067063.1, read as the reverse complement.
CAAATCAAATGTACGGTAGAAGATAAAGAAGCATTGCCATAATGGAGATGATGGTTTTAATAACGGGAAAATAAGTGGAGAATTTCCATCCGAATGGATTGAAATGCTACAGAGGCAAACTCTTAATTTCCCTCGATTTATAAGTACGAAGAACTCTACAGTGAAACCCATGCGAATCACGCTTATGTCATACTTGGGATTCACAAATTACAAACTCTTTTATCAATTTTATCCATATTATATGAAGCAATGGCACGTGGCACATGATCGACAAATTGATTTCTCCTTTTACCATTTTTGACAGCGAGGTCAGAAACCTTTCTACCTTTCTCGATATCTTTAGTATTTTTTTAATCCTTTGGTAGGTGGTCTTTTGACTCTTGCCGACATGGCAAATTACCGGGCCGAGTGGATGGAGGTCGAAACGCTGCGAGGTTTCTCCCCATCCAACCTTACCGTGTACTCAACAACACTGACATCTAGTGGACCGTTTCTACAATTTATGCTCAGGACGATGGAAGGTGATTTTCTTTCTTAATTTTCTGTTTGGTGGTTACCAAACATTACACGCTTTTCTGCAGTTTATCGTATCTACTTGATATACAACATAATACAGTAATTAGTCAATCTTATGAAAAAAAAAAAACACCAACAACAAGCTTTTCTCAAAGATTTAAAAGTGGGGCCTGTATGTCCACTATAAGAGTAAGTAGATGTTGACTCTATGACATCTTACTGGCGTCTAAGTAGCACGGGTCAAAATTTAAACATCCTGATTCGGAGGAAAATCCTAATTGGCTTTGTCTTTCATTCGTTTCTATATCACTTTTGATGATTTTAAATTGTCATAGTAAGTGGCTGAAATGATTTCTTTTGTAGATTTTAAGACATTGTGGTTATGCTCACAGTTTAGAAATCGGACTATCTTGATTATAGTGCTATGAGGTGATGACGAAAATAGGAACATAAGCTATGAAAGCTGTGGAAAAAAAAATGTGTGGAAGATAAATGAGTAATGCCCTAAACAGCGGAAACCTCGTGGAAAACATTGTTTAGTAGGCCTACGCTTGCTAAGCAAAATATTTTCCACGGGAAGTAGTATTAGATGTACTTACTTACTTTTGTACTTATACCTCGACCTCTGCTATCGTTGGGGAGGCACGGAGGAATAGTAAGCGGACGATCGTTTCCACCCGGCCCTATCTTGGGCTATTGTGAGGAGGTCTGACAAGGGTAGAGCTGTCCATTCCTTCCTATTGTCCAACCAGCTCTTTCTCTATCGGCCGCGGCTGCGTTCACTTTCTACAGTGCCCTAAGGGTATTAGATGTAACCATTACATAAATTGGATATCAGCATTGTGATGTCAAATTTTGTATAATCCCTTGACAGGTGCAGTACAACAATCAAAACGTTTCCATGAAGCGTCGGTTTTTTTTTTCTTTTTCAATCGTCTGAACATCATCTTACATCTTACAAAACATAGTCACCAGCACTCAAACATTTCTGAAATTGACGCTCCAGATACTTTTAAATGCGTCTGCAATAAAAAAAAAAGTGAAGTTGAGATAAAAGAGTTACAGAATTTGAAAGTTTCACACGTTGGCATGAAACAATAATACGACTACAACCAGTTTGCCTGTCAATCGGTCGTTGAATTTCTTTGATATGGTAAATTTTGATACTTGAAAAAAAAAGGTCAAAAGAAAATAACGAGGACAGGACTGTCTTTAATTTGTCAGATTTCGGACTGTCGGGAGAAGATCCCATTTCTGAGAACCAGATTGTTGATCTGTATCATCGCTTTCTCGAAGTGGGCAAGTTTGCTTTCGGGTCCAGAATGCATCTCGGGGACTTGAACTTTCAGGCCTCGGAGGATGTCGCTGAGAAACTGGAACAGGTACATTTCGAAAACAGTATGTTTCTTTCATTGTCTGTTTGTTGTTGTTTGTTTGGTGACTTGTTCGCTTTCCTGGTTAATACTGAATTCGTTATTCCGAAAATTCGTTAATCCGAAAATATGAGGTTCGTTATTTCACATGTTCGTTAGAATGTATCTCATTTTGATTTTCCGATTAACGAACCTTCTGATTAACGAATTTACGGAATTACTGTATAACATCGCATACTGTCAATAGTGATTATCCAGTAAGAGGCGCAGAAAAAAAAAAGCAGACCACCGTGGGTGATAAAGGAGCTCATGACATGAATGGCGACTCCTCTAAATTTGGAAAAAAAACAACAACTATAAAAAGCCTAAAGGGTCGTCGAATTAAGTTGTTGTTGTTAAGTAACATGTACTATTTCATATCATAATGATACTACTGGCAATATTTTTACTCTGCCAAATTAGAAAATGAACATTATTGAATTAGACTTCTTGGTAATGTGATTGACAACTGCTGTGAGATATCTGTTAAAGTACAATTACTGGTGTGTGGGGTTTTTTTCAATTGTACAGACACTGGAAAATCTCAAATCGCGAGAGTTTTCTACCTTTATTCGAAACCTCATCAATGATCACAAGGATGTTGTCGTGTTTAGCAAAGGGAGCAAATACGATATCGCATATGAAGTGGACGGCGAGGACGAGGATGACAGTGAGGAGGAGGGCGACACGAGTCACATCAGTGTCTTGGCTCCGAACGGTGACGCAGTGTCGGTCACAACCTCAATTGGATACAGGTAAGATTTGGTTTTAACCATTCGATGTCCTCCTCATTTACATGCCTCAACTATGCCCTCATAGATTACACAAAAAGTTCACCTTGCCCAAAACACATTTTGCATTATACCATGAAAACAAAATTGAGTTGACGGAAAGATGTAATTGCAAGATACTTCTCTGGATACGTGTTCCAGGCCAGTTAGACGCCAATAATTTCGCAGTGTTCCTTATTTTTCTCATGGCATGCTTTATCATTCATGTCTATACAGTGTATTATATCATTTTGTTGTATATTTGAAAAAGGTATCACAAAACTCTCAAGAAAAAGTCGTAGTAACAACACTAAATATACTACAAATGTGTAAGCCATCGTTATTGTCATTTTTACCATCTCTGTTTTGGCACCTGGGTCTCAAACATTTTTGTCATTGAAGGAAAGTGAGAAATAATAGTGAAAAGCGGATAAGCCACTCCATCCCCTATTGGCTGTTGATGTCATTAAGTTGAATACCTTTAGTTGCTGCAGGGAGGTGACCCTGGTTACTGTTTACCGGTTGCGGTAATACACTTCCTCGAAACTGTGATTACAATGTAACATTCTCAAAGATTCAATAAAACTAATAAGCAGACGATCCTGTTCAGCTCTGATTGGTAATGTCACGTGACATATTATATTTCACGTGCACATTTCTTAAAAAGAAGTAATTAGAATGATTGATTATGACATTGGATGATGATACTCATTCTTTCCTGGCTTTTACTTCAAGCTTTGGCTGCAAACACCTATCTCTCTCCACTGGCATCGTGCCCAACAACCACATTCGCAACTTCAACTTTAAAACCAAGTATACAAGCTGGGATCTCTTAGCCAACAGGCTTGCACCGGGCAAGCGCCCTCTTTCGACCATGGGTCCGTCAGTCATTGTGGATCGCAACGGAAATGTGAAAATGGTGGTTGGTGCGTCCGGCGGTCTGCGCATTCCAACCGCGAATGGCTGGGTAACATGTTTATGATGGATCCCTTTGTTCATTCATTGCTTTCCCCCTCCTTTTCCCCTCACTTACTCCCTTTTGTCCTTCATTCCTTCCTCCCTTTCTTCCATTCGTTCTTTCGTTCTTCTTGCTTGATTTTCTCTTCCTCTGCCTCTCCTTTTCTATTTGTATGAATATACTTAGACGTAACAACTCCATAAATCTTACATTAGCACTGTCTCGTCCGCCCAGTTTCTCTGCCCACTTATGTTGTGGAATTACACTTATTTATCATAATGACCCTAGAGTGATGTAAACTATTGCCATATCAACTAAAACCTGGAAACTGATTATATATCTTTACCTTTTAATCTTCATTCTTACATAATGCACATACAACTGTGATGTCAGTAAATCTCTCTCTTATATACACACGCACATACACACAACACACACATTATATATACATACATACCACATACATACATACATACATACATATGGATATTCTATGTGTATATATGCGTGTGTATGTATTATGTACTTGTAAATCCATTGCGATGTTTATGCAGTATATGCATTTTCTTATATATTCCATCTTCTCGTCTGTCTCTGTTTAACCTGTGTTTATAATGCGCTTTCTCCTATCCTTAAATCTTCCCCCCCCCCTCCTCCCGGTGTGAAACAGGTGATCATCCGAACCCTGCTAATGAACGTGCCACTCGACCAGGCCATCAACGAGGGTCGGATCCACAACCACCTCCTGACCAACAAGGCCTACTACGAGAGTGCTGCCTGTGTGAGTAGAACTGAATTAAAAAAAAAAAAAAAAGTTACTTCAGTGTTGTGGTGTCTAGTGGTATCGATGATGATTATGATAATGATCATCGTAATTGATAATTCCATGATGACATTACCACTGTTCAGTGATTATAGTAATGATGATGATGATAATGATGATAATGATGATGTTATCAATTATCAAATTGAAAATGATGATGCTGTTAATAATGAAAGGATAATGATGATAATTCTGAGTACCAACTAAATCATTTTCAGTTCTATTTACCCAGGCTAGCGTTTTAGTGTATTGGCACTGCTCTCACTGACATGACTGAACATAATATATCATTATTTGCTCTTTAATATTCCGACTATTGCCACTCCCTTGTATCTCAGGCGACTCATTTATTACAAAAAGACAGGAAGAGGCAAAACTAATGCACGTATGGACAAAAGTACTTCCGCCTTGAATGAAGAAAAATGACGAAACGATCATGAAAGATGGGGCAATGATTCCTTTATTTCGTTTTACCTGTTTCTTTACCAATGAATAAATAGATGAATAAATGGATCAATAAAAAATATACAAATATGTAAGCAATGAATAAGTAAGTAAATAGATAAATAAATAAATGGATCAATAAAAAAATATATAAATATGTAAGCAATGAATAAGTAAGTAAATAATATAATAAAAAGTATAACATAAAATTCATCTATTCATTTAATCATTTTTGAACATTCCTTTGCTTTTTAACTTATCCATTTATTTAGGCCTACTTATTCATATGTTTATTCATTTATTTGTTGATATATATTTCTGTGTGTTTATTTGTGTTTTATTTGGTTTATGAATATTCATCTGGGTTTTTTTTTTCTTTAGGAGGAAGAACGCGAGAATATCTGTTCGAAGCTGGCGGACCGCGGCCATATCGTATCCCGCAGCTCCAGCTATGCCTGTGTACAAGGTATTCTCCGGACCGACCAGGGCATTGCGGCCTACTCCGACCCGAGGAAAGGAGGGCTGGCCGCTGGCTTCTAGCGCTTGAAGACCTATCTCCCCTCACTCACCGGATTCAACGGAAAAAGCTGAGCTAATTACAATGGAAACTGCCGAGTAATCATGTTAAATTTTGATACCACAAGTCTCTCTTTTTGTTGTTATTGTCGTGTTGTTTTATTTGTTAGTTTTGCGTATTTTTTATTTATTTTTTTTTTGTATTTCTCAGATTGAGAAAGCGCATGACTTCCCGTTTCCTAATTTTTTATACCTATTCTTTATTGATCAGTCTCATGTAATTGATTCTATTGAGTCACAATATAGCATCTGCCTTTTTTGCAAAGCCGCCGGACTTACTCCATTTATATTCTTTGAACAATTAACTATCGATTACCAGTAATACTGTCACATTTTATTGTGATTCGTCGTGCGAACATATTTTCGCTGTATATGTTTTCAAATTGTTACGCTCATTAATCAATGTTGCACGTTTTTATTAATATTTTTTTTTGCATTGTTGTGATTTTGGTACCTTGTTTGTGCTCAAAACTTTATTGTTGATTGATTATTAAACGCATTTTGTAATCAATTTTCGTTGAATTTCGACTCTTTGTTTCTGTTTGCTGTGCCACCAAAGAGGAAATGAAGGCACACACGTGCGCTCAAATTACGTACAGACACGTCAACACATTTTGCGTTGACACACGAAGAGTTTGGTAGACACACCGGTAGACAGACAGACAGATGCAAAATATAGACAGGTGGTGATAGATGTAATGAGAGCAGGAGAGAGAGAGAGAGAGAGAGAGAGAGAGAGAGAGAAATGACTCCCACTTCCTCCACTAAAACTGTGCTGCTCACTACTCCGATACACCACAGTCGAGTGAATTTGCTCAATTAAATGCCTGCTTGCCTTGACATCGCCAATAAGAAAATTATAGCCTACCCGGCAATACCAAACTTTATTGCAATTACTGCATTGAAAACCCTTTACCCGAATCACAAATCACATTTTGCTGTGACAAATTCGTCGCCAGTGGTACACTGCAAGGTAGACTTACTTGTTAGGCCATCGATTTTCTAGCTCAATTTGGGTTTTGTTTTAAAAGCGGGCGGGGTCGCCAGGATGTTCTGTGTGAGGTACATGTACTTAGTCCGGTATGCTCATTGATTTATTTAAATCGAGGCGGTTGACTCGCTCACTTAATAACCATGATAAGCCATCAGGACAGTTTGTGTACATGTCCTTGCTTAAGCTATGCTATTCAGTGGGTTCACGTCAATGAAAAAAAAAATGAATCTCCTTGTTAATGAGACATTCCAGACGATTTATACAATTTAACATCATGTACAATGTAGGACACAATTAAATAGTGCCAAATATAGATTTGTGGACTTGTGGTCCTTATGAAAATAAAACCCAAAACATAATACATTGAACATGGATGACTTAAGAGGCTCACATATTCCGGTAATGTAGCGATGTAATCCATTACTGTGCCACTTGCTCAACAACTTCTCCTGCGTAGAATCACATGCATGCTTTCTTTTTTTGTTCTTGTTCCTTGAACACCCAATCAGGCATTCTTACCTGAAGCTGCTATATCATCATCCCTGTTCATTGTGATTTGTTATGAATTTTGAAAATATTCTTATTTCTCAGTCACTTTCAATTCTGAAACTCTGTACCCAATATTGTTCAAATGTAAACGTCAGAAGATTATTCGCAGTCACTTTCAATTCTGAAACTCTGTACCCAATATTGTTCAAATGTAAACGTCAGAAGATTATTCGGAAGTCCCCTTTAATGATCATCTTCTCTATCGTGGAATCATTTTCTTTTCAGAGCGAACAATTAAAGGGATCGTATAGTTCTGGTTGAGACCTAATTTCAGGTTTCTAACATTTTTTGGTGAGATAATGAGAAACCTCTCATGAAATATGAAAGAGCATGTAATTTTATGAGGAATTCAACGTTTATTTGATGAAAATTGATTTTGAAATGGCTGAGATAACCAAAAAAGAGTGATTCTAAGAAAGTGTGGGACCCACACTTTATTACGATTGCTTTGTTTTACTTTGTTTTTGGATGCTTCAGTAATTCCAAACCCGATTTTCATCAAATAAACTTTGAATTCCTCTTAAAATGGTATGTTCTGTACTACATTATAGGTGTTTTCTTGGTATCTCGCAAAAAGTTTAAAGCCCAATTCTCATCTCCACCAATACTGTACTATCCCTTTAACGTTTAGTGAGCAGAGTTAACTTAAATTGCGAATTTTTCCCCCTCATTGCTGGAGAAGCAGTAAGATTAAACTGGAGGATCTTCATTTACTCAATTTTGTCATATCTAAAACCCATGGCAAACTGGGTAGACCATGTAATGTGTCAATGCAAGCAGTCAAACATGCGCATCTGTCATCTTCCGGTACGTGATGAATAATTACAGTGTATAAACCACTGATGGGGCTACCCTGGGTAAAAAATAAAATAGATAAACCTTCGGAAGTATTTATACTTTAAAATTATTGCATAAATATACAACAGAGCATAATGTCAATAATAGGAGCACAGTCAAATAAAAAAACAACATTATATCTCATTTCATTTCATTGGAAGAAAATAGGCACTCTTGCACTACTAGTATCATGGAAAAGGCAATTTCACACAAGTTTACTACAAAATTAATACTTCATCAAAAATGATTATAATGTATACATTCATACTCCGTATGCATAATCATATTCATGCAATAAATTATGTAACTGCAATCGACAGTTAATTCACGTTGTGTCTAGACTATCCTTCTCAGGGTCTGATCGTAACCTTCCATTAAAGTTAGATTTGTTTTTCCATATTCGTTACGACAAAAGAAAATGGTTTTCCCTAATTGGTGAATGAGCCGTTGCGAATGCACCCGAGTCTGTGATCGAGACTACACCCATGGAACCTCGCCCAAAGAAGGAACTCGTACGGTCGATATGGCGTTACGTAATACAGATCGGCGCCAGTGTACTCTTCGCTTCGTTGGCGGATAAACTTTTGTTCGCAGCGGAAAAATTGCAGGAGAGATTCCGTTGGCAGAGAAAATTTCGTTGGCAGAAAAACATTTGCCGCTCAATTACGAATAATACTCTGAACACCACATTTCCGAGGTGACCCTTTATTCGAATACGCCTGGTTTTGAATTATTTTCGTTTTTGCTGCGATGAGAAGAAAACTAGGAATGGGGACTTACACGTACAGAGGAATTATTGTTTTACTCATGTTGGGCTGCACATACATATTACTTGGTAAGTGCAATTTCGGATTCCTGATATCTTGATAGTTTTTTTTTTTTCCAATAAATTAAATCTGGAAAATGTATTTCCTCTCAAAGACAGGACATTAATATGTAAATATATCTGAATATCTGCGTGCATGTTAATGGGTGTATATATGTGTGTATGTATTTATTAGTTTGTTTGTACGTTTGTTTGATTGTCTAGTCTGTCATCTTCCAGGAGGTGATATGAAGAATGCATGTTATCAAAAATACGTATGTATATAATTTGCGTGTTTCGCGTATTTTCATACGATTATTTCTATCAATTCAAAAGAAGTGCGCTGCGAGATATAATAGTGAAATGTGCAGCTATACGTATACCATAGCCACTAAAATGATTTGAAAAAGCAAACAGATGAATAAATTAGGCTTACAACAGAAGGAGAAAGTAAAATCATGGTTTAGAAACAAAGTGTCAATCTTGTACTGTAACCTCTTCGACGAACAGATCAGGTCGAAGCCGATATGATGACGACGATGACGACGAACTCCACGTCTTCTATGATGCGCATGTCGTCGAATACTGAGGAGAAACTGGTGGCCGACCTCCTGTCCGAGTACAGCCGCTACGTCCGACCCGTGGTCAACACGTCCAAAATATTGTACATTCACTATCACCTGAGACTCTCAAGAATATTGAAAATAGTACGTGTACGAAACCATCGATAGTGCATTATCATCCCACAATTTTGACCACCTGATTATGCCATAAGAATACATGCAATATAAGTTTATATGTATAGGGTACCTACATTGATCATGACCTAAGCAGAGAGTGAACTGCAATGGTTTACAGTCCTCAACTACATAGGAGCTCTTGTCGCACAATGAGTTTTTTCTCTTTTTCTTCTCTCTGTTTTTCTTTTTTAACGAGTCGTCCCTCTTTTTGATGAAGATGTTCATCGTCACGTATTTTGTAGCGTTGGAGTAACGATAAAGCTTTGCATTTCGCGTGAAACACAACGTTAGTCATTCATTGATAATGCGTATTTGGGGTTTTTCTCGTTATTATAGAAAATATACAAACAGCTATGTGATATAACTGTGTGACGATACAGTGGATGTATAAATGTATGTTTATCACGTGATGTACCCCTGTATACGAGTTATATCGCTTTTCTCTGCAATCACAATCATACAACATCCTGTCTCTATAACTGCTGGAGGTCATGTCAGAGAAAGTCATTGTTCATAATGAGCAAAACACATTCATGACAAAGCAAAGTGATAGAACAGTGTCCTCTCCGTGCAATCTAATATCTATTTCAATATACATTTAATTAATGATTGAGACGACTAAGTTGTTCTATAAAACTTGCAGTCTCAAACGAAACTTTTAAATCGAAATACAGCAATCTCAGTCCTCAACATATTTAGTGATATTAAAATCTTGTTCCTTGGCTTCGATGTCATCTTATCCCACTTATCTTTGTCCGGAAATAAAAAAAAATATAACTGTTACAGTTGATGTTCAAGTTAATATGGTCCAAAATAAATGCAGAAAAATATTAGACTAAAAGAAATTGACGAATATTTCATGAGTTTTTCATAACATTTTTCTTTACTTATTCAGGACGAGAGAAACCAAATTCTTATCACGGCTATGTGGCTAGAGCAGGTAAGTTACATTCATGGTATTGATATGAAGTAATAGGATCTCTTCGATTGTTAAAGTATTATACATATATTGAATGCAGATTTGATGTACCAAACAACCTTAGACAATGTAAAACCGTGTTTTATTTCAGCAAATTTTGCTTAGGCAAACTTAATGTTTTCAGCATATCAATATCCTCTGCTTAAGAAAAAGTGTTGCATCACGCCTTGGTCAATGTTTCATTTTTACGCATTGTTTTGAGTTCTGGTTATGAGCAACTATACACTCTCCATGAAATTGAATTAAAAAAAGCTTTGTTAATATTACTAATATTTCTACTAATTCGGGAGCATATATTGGCTAAACAGGGGCTTGTTGAATCTCGGGTTCAACGCATTTCGGGTTCCCTAAACAAAGTTGCACCTCCAAACTTGTCTATGTAGCATGGCCGTTAAATTAAAGCTATCAAGGCCTGTGTCGTTCTTACAAGTATCAGTACACGTGTGTGTGTGAACATTTAATAGCTCGAATATGAAGTCCGGTTCCATCAGATGTGAACCTATTTAATGGTATACATCCATTCTCCTGTGCCACCTTTCCACAATTTTATCGTGCTGTTTGTTTTCATTTGTCGAGAACTGGGTGGATGAATACCTGAGGTGGGATCCGATGGACTATGACAACATCACCAGCATCCACGTACCTTCCACTCTCATCTGGATACCAGACACAGTTCTTTACAACAGGTGGGTGTTTAATATTTGGTTTAGACCCCTTGGTAACGACGATCTTTAAGCGTAGTTCTTGGGTGATGGAATATGCCTACTGACCTTTCATGTTTGCTTATCTTAACATTGTTTGGAAATCTTGAGGTCTGCAAAATTCCCGTTCACCTTTATCCCTTTTTCATTATCATTTTTTTTTTCTAGTTTTAGACGGACTGGGTTAACTCTTGGCCTTGGCTTTTTTTTTTATATATATTGACAATTTTCCTCAGAGGAAGTAACTGACAAAGCCTTGCTGTGGAATTATATTATTCGTAAAACCAAACGGCATTCCAGCAATGTTTTGTCCATGAACAATGCTATGCTAGAGATTATGCCTACCGAAGACGTGGAAGAGATGACGTCGCAGACTTTTTTTTTTTTTTTTTTAGCTTGGGCTGGAACCACGTGACGCATGGTTAGTAACAATAGTGTTCACAGATATTCGGGCCAGGTAAGGTTGTTTAGAACCAGTTACCATGGTGATGAATGGCTATGACATCACACTTGGTATTCTATTGCAGGTTTGATTTTGGTACTAATACAAGTTGTAGGTAACCGGAATATGTATTGATGTACGAAGATCATTCATCATGTTCAGATGTTTGGAAAAAATTCATATTTGCCAATCCAACGTGGTTGAACATAGCACTTATTGTATCTTTCTTCTCTTGTCATTATTTTTCTCCTTTTTCTCAGTGCTGATGTTGACAAAGAGCCCGGAACTGACGTCATGATGACGAACGCCATCATCAGCTACAACGGGTCCGTCTTCTGGCAGGCTCCCGCCATCTTCAAGAGCTCCTGTAAGTTGGAGGTCTCCTACTTCCCTTTCGACCAGCATCGCTGCAACATCAAGTTCGGCCCGTGGGCCTACCTCGGCAACGAAGTCGTGATGAAGAAAGTCTCAGGTAAAAATAAAACAAATTCTGCGAATTAGCTATACGGATGTGGCTTTGTCGTCTCTTACCACCCTGAAAAAGAAACCTCCCTTTTATCCGTTCGTGACAGATAACAAGCTAAAACCGCACACTGTCTGCGCAACGTAGAATAAAATGGCTGTCATTTTTGTGGTTGTTTACAGTTCAGTCATTTACTTCATAGTTAGATTTTTCAAAGAATTATAAGGATAATTTGTTATTTCGCGAAGTATTAGGCACGTCTTCCCCAAATCGCAATAACTTCGATCACAATGATAACTATTCATTTGTTTCTTTTGTTTTGTTTATGTTTTTGCTTTTGTTTTTTAAGAGAATGAGAACACTCATGTTTGTGACATCTTGATATGTTTTTTCGTTTACCTCAGACTCCGGCGACTTCTCTCAGATGAGCAGCAACGGTCAGTGGGAGCTACTGGACATGCCGGTGGAAGAACACCTGGTCAAGTATGGCTGCTGTCCCATCCCTTTCTCCGACATCGAGTTCTTCATCGTGCTCCGCCGCAAGGCCCTCTTCTACGTCTTCAACCTCCTCTTCCCTTCCGTGTTCATGTCACTGATATCGCTCCTGGGATTCTACCTCCCGCCCGAGTCCGGCGAGAAAGTTGGTCTCAACATCACCATCCTCCTGTCCTTGGTCTTCTTTCTGCTCCTCAACGCCCAGCTGCTCCCGCCATCTGACTCCATCTCCTACTTAGGTACGACGAGACGAAAGCCAGAGTCCCGCCCATCCATATCCCGACCGCTCATTGTTCTCTAACTTTATCGTCTGGAGCGTTTTCAATCCTGTTGTCTGATTTTGTGAATATACTCAGTATCCAATTCGAAGCATTCTCGTTCAGCTTAGCCCTTGTATGTTATTTCCTCCTTCTGTTCATTTCAAATTAGGTGTTAGTGTTACGATTTTAGAGATGCCAATGAATATTTGGCGTTGTTAGTACAGTCTTCGTAAGTTTATCTTTTATGATTATCTTTTTCTTTACTGTTTTTCATTGTCATTATTATTACTGTGTGTATATGTATACACTCTGATATGTTTGATTTCTTCCCTTTGTTGCCTCCTCCTGGTACACCTTTCAGGGCTCACTGTTTGCCCAGCCCCCCCCCCCCCCTCCCTTCCTTTTGCTGTTGCTTTTTTCACTCTTTCCCTTTCTTTATCCCTCTGGTGTTCCCTATCTTCTTTGATGTTGCCTCCCTATTCATCCTTTTCCGTCATTGGTTGCCTCCTTGATCCTCTTGATCATCACTGACCCCCCTCTGCCTTTTGTCTGTCCCCTCCCCTCTACCTTTTGTCTGTCCCCTCTCCTCTGCCTTTTGTCTGTCCACCTTCCTGCTTTAATCCCCCTCCTTTTACCTGTTGGGCTCCTTGCCCATGACCTCCCACCCCTTCCTTTGTTTTCTTTGTTCTGTGTACCCAGCTTGTCCCTGTCTGTTCTTGTTGTGTGAAGTCCTTATATGTGATTGCTGTCCCTGCATGTTTGTCATTTTGCCTCTGACGAAGATTCTGCTAGGATCGAAAGCTCAGGCCCCTTTTGACTCCATTTTACTCCATTGGCTCACCTTTATTGGATAAGCAGTTTTCAGCAGCCTTTTTTCCTACATTAAGTTTATCCAGGAAACAATTCACCAACACCAAAGTGGTTTCTGAATTTTTACTCTAATCATAATGATTTTTTTTTGTTGTTGTTGGCAGAAGTTTTATTGATTCATTATCCTATATCTTGGCCCATCAGTTTCATCAATTATTCCTATTGCCATTTATCATTGTTATCATCATTGTAACAATCAAAAATTGTAGTTATTTTTAATCATTAACATTATTGCCATTAGTACAATAATTATCATGATTATAATCATCATCATCATCATCATCATCCTTATGTTGACAGGTCTGCTTCTATCCATCATCATCGGTATCATGTCCGTGGAGACGGCCATTTCAGTCGTTCTCCTTCGCATGTACCACCTCCGCATCCGATACCCTCCACCAGCCTGGGCCCGCTCCATCATCCTCGACAAGTCGGCCCGGTGGCTGCGCCTCGACCGCTACCACCACGAGTTCGACCCCAACCCGACGTTCGACCAGGGCCTCAACGCAGAGGCCATCGCCGACCCGTTCGAGTTCGACACCAAGAAGGCGACGAGGGAAGGGAAGTTGCTCGGATCGAGCTTCCTGCAGAAGCTCGAACTGGACGCCGATGACTACGGGATGGAGAAGAAAGGCAACGACGAGGACGAAAACGAGGTACGAGATCGAATTATTAGAGTGATTAACATTTTGATCTTTAAGAACCCTAAACATCCCAAGATAGCGACCGCTGCGTTATCTTCATCTGCTTTTTTCACCTGCTCGTGCATGGCACTGTAGAAAAGGGTTAATGTTCTCTGAATGTGCGTTGTATCGTGCAAACATTTTGTAGCCTCATATTTTTAGCAAGTGTTTAGGTAGCTCCAATGTGCTATGCGTTTCTTTGTTAAATAAATAGAAGCTACAGAAATATTCAGCTCTTTTCATATTTTCGATAGCCATGTAAAGTAGGAAACCTATTGAGACCCAGTCATACTGTATATAATGGTGGTACGATGGTTCGTTTCTCTCTCTCTCTTTCTTTTTTTTTTTGGGGGGGGGGGTGGTTAGTATAATATAGATTTCGCGCTTACCGCTACCATGATTACCAAGCAGGTCTCGTGATGTAACCAATGTCATTGTCTCAGGTCAAGTTTAAAAGTACATTGAGATGAATGTTGTTCTCACGTACATTGGTCATGTTGGTCACAATGGGAAATCACTGAAAATGACCAGAAGTTATAGAAAAGGAATCATATGTTGCTTTTTTATTTTGTTATGTTTTTACTTCAGAATTTGCCTTTCTTTCTTGTTTTTCACAGGTCGGTAGCGCTGGAATCGGTTCCTCTATCTTCCGTATCGGTAACTACCTGCGTCGTCTGGTGAACATTTCCAGAAAGAATGAAGCGACATCGTCGATCCAGCAGCAGTGGATCGATCTTTGCATGGTCCTCGATCGTCTCCTGCTAATCCTTATCACTCTCGCCCTCGTCATCTTCACCCTGATAATTCTTCTGCTTATGGCCGCCTCTCCCCAAAATGTCTGAGAACTTCAGCCTTTCATTTTTAAATCTCGCATCATTATTATGATTATTATCAATCATATCATACAGCATAAGTACCATCGCAATCATCATATCCTTTTTCAAAATCATAAGCGTCATCTTCACCTGCATTGATCATGTTGATATTAATGATCAAATAACATCGCTATCAACATAACATCATCAGCGTCATCGTCATCATTATCATCCTCATCATTGTCGTCATCATAGCATCATCATCACAACTATCATTATCAAAATATCCATCATTATTAGTATCAAAGTTGTTATGATCAGTTGCATTAGAAGCAGTATTGTTAACATTACTTTCGTCAGTATCGTCTCTATCGTTATCGCTGCCATATCATCATCACCATCGTCATCCTTTTCATGAAGACGCGTTCCAATCTGAAGACTAGGTCTTGTAGAAACTCTTTTCGCCCCGGTTTCGTATACCACCAAATTGCACGTACACATTCAGGTATGTCATGATTGTGAGGTAATGCCTGCTGCATTTCACATGCACGCAATAACAGCAGCTACCAACTTTAGAATTTTTCTAGCATGTGTGCCTAAAGTCCTGCTCACCATGAGAAATCAAGACTGCGGTAGCTGATCCGCGAAGTGCTCTGTGTTCTGGTCATATATTGGTAGTGCGGTAGATCATTACTGCGGAAAGACATCATTCAGATATTTTGGCGGGAAAGAGAAAAATACTCGCGGTATAGTGTTAAGGACTGAACACAGATTATACCCTGCCAAGTATATTTTGTTTTTATGATTGTCTGTCACTTATTGTTCTGTCGTGTGTTTTTCGATTGATTACTAATATTTTTTTCAACGATTCATTATTCTTATTTCGCCTATGGGATTCGGCCTCGATTGGTCAATTGTCATATTCCTCGATCCACACTGCCACTCCCATTCTGAGTAAGATACGTTTTAGTTAATTATCACTCTGTCAGGATATTGTTTTATTCTGTACGTGATACTATGTTGAAATCCAATTTCGCATTTTGGAATGAGAAGTTGAAAAATAGACCTAAACTTGAAATTTTGGATCTTGAAGTCAACAAAAATAATGAAACACTTTCTCTGCAGTTTGATAATGTATCTGTAATCAAAAATTTCCATCGTTCTATCAGCTTTTTATTCAGAAGGTAGAAAAAGACATTCTTATTTTAGTTCCTCTTGGTCACATGCCTTTATCATAATCATTAATTGCTGAACTATCAAAAGCCATTAAATTGCTAACTTTATAGCTGTCTTTGAAATCAGCGACTACTTGAGGATAACTTATTATCTAATTTGATACCTTTTCAGTTAAGTCTCACCCATTTTCTTTTCTCTTGTTATCTACAACATTTCAATGTTGTTTATCAATGATGTCTGTACAGTGAAATGAAATTCGATTTGAGATTTTAGAAAAAGTTTTACACATTAAAATTTAGTTTTAGATGCATTCAGCAATTAGGAATCGTAGATCGTGGATTTTAATCAAAGTCACCATTTCACGTTCATTCATGTCAATGATATGACTGCCACGTACCTCATGTTGGCATTTATAAAGCAATTTTTTTTTTTTGACGTGCTGTGACAACTCATGTGTGTGATACTTGATATGCGTGTGAGGTCGACTGAATATTTTGATTGTTTTTATTCTGCAGTAAACTATATATCGAAAATTTCAACTTTTCCTCTCATAATTACCACTGAGATGTAATAAGGTGAATATTGCTGTACAGGAATGACAACATGTGTAGATCTTCAAAAGAAAACATTGCAATAAAGAAACCAGCGTAAAGAGACAATGAACTGTTTTCGACCACTTTGGAAAAGGGAAAATAGAAACAAACACTACAGACAAGAACAACTGAAAGCACACATACACGCAAACGCAAACGCACACGCACACACACACACACACACCAACAAGAAGCGATGGATAAAACTGTCCTAGGCCTGATCAATATACATAACCAGGCAAAGATGCTCTTAATGGTATGACCAAAATTAAAATGCTAATTTTATCATTCCACTCGCAAAATTATCGATCCTTTATGAACCTTTACAACACACAAAAAGCGTTTTCGATTAACATCCCCCACTTAGCCGTACTTTGTTGATGCAGGGCTGATTATGTAAGAGGTTGATTGGGTGTGTGTTCTACCATCTGTCAGCTAGATCTGATTTGACATACGATGTGTATATATTCATATGACAAACAAAGAAGAGCAGGGAAAGATACAAATAGATAGATAGATAGATAGATAGATAGATAGATAGATAGATAGATAGATAGATAGATAGACAGACACACATAGAGAACTAATATAGTCAGATCAAAAAGGAAGGTGAAATGTGTATGTGTGTGGGGAGAGGATATGCAGATACGTGCACGTACTTGGTGCACGTAAGCCTACTTGACAAGGTTACTCAAGATGTTTAGCTTTAAATTGTTGCTTTCATGATTTTGATATGCATGTGTTTATTTCAGCGGCATTGATATTGAAATATTTTCGGGTAATCGCTTCCTTTTCATGAGTTCCCTAATGTGCGAATAGACACTACAAAATGCATTATAAGGCATTCTTCACCTACCAGAGAAGAGATTACCAACAAGATACAGATCGACATGCACGTACAAAAAAGACAAAACTGATTTTACACCTGTATTCTTGATGACATAGTTAGAATTACGTGACATGAATCAAAATTCTATTCTCTTTTTCTTTAAATTTTCTTTTTCTCCAGTATACTTCATAGGAACTACAATTTGTCTGATTATATTTTCGAATCCACATGAAATGCAATCGTAAAATGAGATTATAACGCTTTAACAAAAAATAAAAATCCCTCAACATTTCAACACACAATCATGACAATGGCAACCAGAGGACCACTCTGAAAGAGCACACCTACACCACGCAGCTATGATTAAGATGTCGCCATTTCGAAGGCTGACCCTTTGCCCTTTGACCGCAAGACCCTCAAATGTAATTGTTTGTTTTTTCTTCTTACTCCACTATGAACCATGGGCGTAAATCCCGGGGGGGATGGGGGGGATATATCCCCCCCCTGAAATGGAGGAGGGGGGGATGGCATGTACAATCATCCCCCCCTGAATTTTGAGGGAAAAAAAATGGAGGAAGCAGAAATGTGATTGTATCAATTTTGGCATAATGCATGACGTTTGTACGCCGGCCTTCAGACAGGTAACAGAGCTGAACAGTATTCTATCTTTTAGGGAAATGTATAATTTTCTCAAGCGCTCGCTCGCTTCGCTCGCTCGCGAAGAAAGTAACATCGACATACACTGTAAGATATGGCTCAGGCGTTGACAACGTCAAATAGTATAGGTCTACATGTAAACATGCTATGACGCGAGTGACTTGGGACCATCTGCAAAATATGTACGAAAACATACAAACAAACAATAACAACAACTTTATCGCCATAATTGAATCCCCTCCATTTCCTGAATCATTCCTGAGAAACGACAGTGTCTGATGACTCAGTCAGGATACATCTATGAACATACCAAGGGTAGATCAGGGACGTCGAATCTATGGGGGCAAAGGGGCATTTGCCCCGCCCCAAAGGAAGTGTTTAGACAGACAAATCATTTATCCCCCAGGCAATTCCCGAGATGAGGACATCTCGAACTTTCTTAATGGAAAATTGTCCAAATATCGCCAGAACTATGCACCAGATCGTTGTATTGCAATCATGAACATGTAAAAGGTCCGCTATAAGATAAGGGATAAACTTTGTACACTTTTGACATAGACGTATATTCCCTAATTTATCAAAGAGTGTGCAGCAGATCTTTCACTTAACAAAAGCAACCTAATATGTATAGAGGCGTCGATGGGGGGGGGGGTATGGTTCTCAAATAAAAGTGGGACAAACAAAAGCGAAAAATATAGCTACAAACGGCAGTTTTTGGAGTGTAAAATGATAAAATTTTAAAGCTCGCTCGCTCCGCTCGCTCGCATTTAACCGCTATGCCATTCTCCTGATGTTGCTGCCAGTGATTGTCAGCAGGTGCATCCAGTGCGCCCCCTTAATTTCCAAAGCGAATGTATAGCTACAAACGACAGTTTTTAGGACTGGAAAATGTCAAAATTTTCAAGCTCACTCGCTTCGCTCGCTAGCATTTAATCAGTATGCCATTCTCCTGATGTTGCTGCCAGTAATTGCCGGCAGTTGCGCCCGGTGTGCCCCCTTAATTTCCAAAGCGAAAAAATACAGCCACAGACGGCAGTCTTTGGACTGTAAAATGTCAAAATTTTCAAGCTCGCTCGCTCCGCTCGCTCGCATTTTAACCGCTATGCCATTCTCCTGATGTGTCTGCCAGTAATTGCCAGCAGTTGCACTCGGTGTGCCCCCTATGGGTAAATTTCCAAAGCGAAAAAGTATAGCTACAAACTGCAGTTTTTAGACTGTAAAATGTCAAAATTTTCAAGCTCGCTCGCTCCGCTCGCTCGCATTTAATCGCTATGCCATTCTCCTGATGTTGCTGCCAGTGATTGTGAGCAGGTGCGCCCCCCCCCCCCTTAATTTCCAAAGCGAAAAATATAGCAACAAACGGCAGTTTGGGGACTGTAAAATACCAAATTTTTGAAGCTCGCTCGCTTCGCTCACTCGCATTTAATTATTATTCCATTCTCCTGATGTTGCTGCCAGTAATTGCCAGCAGTTTTCGCCCGGTGCGCCCCCTTAATTTCCAAAAGCGAAAAATATAGCTACAAACGGCAGTTTTTGGACTGTCAAATGTCAAAATTTTGAAGCTCGCTCGCTTCTCTCGCTCGCATTTAATCATTATGCCATTCTCCTGATGTTGCTGCCAGTAATTGCCAACAGTTTTTGCCCGGTGCGCCCCCTTAATTTCCAAAGCGAAAAAATACAGCCACAAACGACAGTTTTTGGGAGTGGAAAATGTCAAAATTTTCAAGCTCATTCGCTTCGCTCGCTCGCATTTAATCATTATGCCATTCTCCTGATGTTGCTGCCAGTAATTGCCAGCAGTTTTCGCCAGTTGCCCCCCCCCCCCCCCTTAATTTCCAAAGCGAAAAAATACTAGTACAGCCACAAAGGACATGTGGGACTGTAAAATATCAAAATTGTCAAGCTCACTCGCTTCGCTCGCTCGCATTTAATCGTTATGCCATTCTGATGTTGCTGCCCGATTGCCGGCAGTTGCGCCCGGTGTGCCCCCATAATTTCCAAAGCGAAAAAATACAGCCACAAACGGCAGTCTTTGGACTGTAAAGTGTCAAAATTTAACTGCTATGCCATTCTCCTGATGTTGCTGCCAGTAATTGCCAGCAGTTGCGCCTGATGCCGCCCCCCTTAATTTCCAAAGCGAAAAAGTATAGCTACAAACGGCAGTTTTTAGACTGTAAAATGTTAAAATTTTCATGCTCGCTCGCTCCGCTCGCTCGCATTTAATCGCTATGCCATTGTCTTGATGTTGCTGCCAGTGATTGACAGCAGTTGCGCCTGGTGTGCCCCCTTAATTTCCAAAGCGAAGAATATAGCTACAAACGGCAGTTTTTGGACTGAAAATGTCAAAATTTTCAACGCAAAGAGATTTCACCGTAGGAGGGGGAAACCCCCCTACCATACCCTCCCCCCTCGCTTGATTCGTTCCCTCACATAACCGCTCCTCCTAAGATCAAATCCTGTCTACGCCGATGATAGGCCCCATTATTTAGTAGGCCTTCACAGTGATGTCGCACAGCAAGAGCTGAAATACCACGATTTTGTCATTCAATAATATATTGTGAATATTTCATTTTCTTATTGTTTTTTTTTTAAAGAAAAGAAAACAAAATTTTCACCACAAGTAAGCACCAGATCGCTGAATTTCAGGTCTGAAAATGCAAAATCTTCCTCGTGTGGGAGAGGGATACCCCCCCCCCCCCATACACACAGTTCCCCCGTTCGGTCGTTCCGCTCCCTCTCACAGATATTTCAAAAAAAAAAAAAAAAATGTTTTCATACTTTTGAGGTCTGATTTTCCGCCGAAAGTCGTCTGACGAGCAAAAAAAAAAAAAAAAAAAGCAACAAGAACAAAAAGTCTTTATGTTGTTGCTGCCACTTTTCTCCCACTTTATATTTCATGCAAAAGAGTGGGGCATCCGATCCCTGTAAAGTATGTGTGTGTGTGTGTGGGGGGGGGGAGGGGGCACAAAGCTTCTTCCCCCCCCCCACCCCCACCCCCCCCCCCCCAAAAAAAAAAGAAAAGAAAGGCTGCGCCGGTCCGGTAATGGGCTTGTAATCGTGGTGATGGTGACCATCCCCCCCACTCCTCAGTATGGATTTACGCCGTTGCTATGAACACACCCTGTTTGGTGAAAATCTGGCCATCTGTTGTTGAGTTATCTGGAAATTAAGCATATATTCTATGTCCTTTACGAACCCTATGACCTTTGACCTCATGAACCCAAATTAAAGTGTTTCTTACTTCATTACGAACATGGTCTGCAAATTATGTGAATTTCGATCATCCGTTCTTGAGTTATTAGGAGAGTAAGCTTATTTTAATGACCCCTATAAGCTTTGACCTTTGACATCATGACTCCAAATTTAGAAGTTTCTATCTTACCTTATTATGAACACACCCTTCAAATTTTGTTCAAAATTCGTTAAACCGTTTTCTTGTTATCTTGCACACAAACAGACAGACAAACAAGCAGACATACATACAGCACCGAAAATCTTGCCTCCGCCGACCGGTGGTTTCACCTCCACGCGGAGGTAAATATCAGAGAGGTAAAGTTGAAAAGGAAGTGTTTAGACAGACAAATCATTTATCCCCCAGGCAATTCCCGAGATGAGGACATCTCGAACTTTCTTAATGGAAAATTGTCCAAATATCGCCAGAACTATGCACCAGATCGTTGTATTGCAATCATGAACATGTAAAAGGTCCGCTATAAGATAAGGGATAAACTTTGTACACTTTTGACATAGACGTATATTCCCTAATTTATCAAAGAGTGTGCAGCAGATCTTTCACTTAACAAAAGCAACCTAATATGTATAGAGGCGTCGATGGGGGGGGGGGGGGTATGGTTCTCAAATAAAAGTGGGACAAACAAAAGCGAAAAATATAGCTACAAACGGCAGTTTTTGGAGTGTAAAATGATAAAATTTTAAAGCTCGCTCGCTCCGCTCGCTCGCATTTAACCGCTATGCCATTCTCCTGATGTTGCTGCCAGTGATTGTCAGCAGGTGCATCCAGTGCGCCCCCTTAATTTCCAAAGCGAATGTATAGCTACAAACGACAGTTTTTAGGACTGGAAAATGTCAAAATTTTCAAGCTCACTCGCTTCGCTCGCTAGCATTTAATCAGTATGCCATTCTCCTGATGTTGCTGCCAGTAATTGCCGGCAGTTGCGCCCGGTGTGCCCCCTTAATTTCCAAAGCGAAAAAATACAGCCACAGACGGCAGTCTTTGGACTGTAAAATGTCAAAATTTTCAAGCTCGCTCGCTCTGCCAGTAATTGCCAGCAGTTGCACTCGGTGTGCCCCCTATGGGTAAATTTCCAAAGCGAAAAAGTATAGCTACAAACTGCAGTTTTTAGACTGTAAAATGTCAAAATTTTCAAGCTCGCTCGCTCCGCTCGCTCGCATTTAATCGCTATGCCATTCTCCTGATGTTGCTGCCAGTGATTGTGAGCAGGTGCGCCCCCCCCCCCCCTTAATTTCCAAAGCGAAAAATATAGCAACAAACGGCAGTTTGGGGACTGTAAAATACCAAATTTTTGAAGCTCGCTCGCTTCGCTCACTCGCATTTAATTATTATTCCATTCTCCTGATGTTGCTGCCAGTAATTGCCAGCAGTTTTCGCCCGGTGCGCCCCCTTAATTTCCAAAAGCGAAAAATATAGCTACAAACGGCAGTTTTTGGACTGTCAAATGTCAAAATTTTGAAGCTCGCTCGCTTCTCTCGCTCGCATTTAATCATTATGCCATTCTCCTGATGTTGCTGCCAGTAATTGCCAACAGTTTTTGCCCGGTGCGCCCCCTTAATTTCCAAAGCGAAAAAATACAGCCACAAACGACAGTTTTTGGGAGTGGAAAATGTCAAAATTTTCAAGCTCATTCGCTTCGCTCGCTCGCATTTAATCATTATGCCATTCTCCTGATGTTGCTGCCAGTAATTGCCAGCAGTTTTCGCCAGTTGCCCCCCCCCCCTTAATTTCCAAAGCGAAAAAATACTAGTACAGCCACAAAGGACATGTGGGACTGTAAAATATCAAAATTGTCAAGCTCACTCGCTTCGCTCGCTCGCATTTAATCGTTATGCCATTCTGATGTTGCTGCCCGATTGCCGGCAGTTGCGCCCGGTGTGCCCCCATAATTTCCAAAGCGAAAAAATACAGCCACAAACGGCAGTCTTTGGACTGTAAAGTGTCAAAATTTAACTGCTATGCCATTCTCCTGATGTTGCTGCCAGTAATTGCCAGCAGTTGCGCCTGATGCCGCCCCCCTTAATTTCCAAAGCGAAAAAGTATAGCTACAAACGGCAGTTTTTAGACTGTAAAATGTTAAAATTTTCATGCTCGCTCGCTCCGCTCGCTCGCATTTAATCGCTATGCCATTGTCTTGATGTTGCTGCCAGTGATTGACAGCAGTTGCGCCTGGTGTGCCCCCTTAATTTCCAAAGCGAAGAATATAGCTACAAACGGCAGTTTTTGGACTGAAAATGTCAAAATTTTCAACGCAAAGAGATTTCACCGTAGGAGGGGGAAACCCCCCTACCATACCCTCCCCCCTCGCTTGATTCGTTCCCTCACATAACCGCTCCTCCTAAGATCAAATCCTGTCTACGCCGATGATAGGCCCCATTATTTAGTAGGCCTTCACAGTGATGTCGCACAGCAAGAGCTGAAATACCACGATTTTGTCATTCAATAATATATTGTGAATATTTCATTTTCTTATTGTTTTTTTTTTAAAGAAAAGAAAACAAAATTTTCACCACAAGTAAGCACCAGATCGCTGAATTTCAGGTCTGAAAATGCAAAATCTTCCTCGTGTGGGAGAGGGATACCCCCCCCCCCCCCCATACACACAGTTCCCCCGTTCGGTCGTTCCGCTCCCTCTCACAGATATTTCCAAAAAAAAAAAAAAAATGTTTTCATACTTTTGAGGTCTGATTTTCCGCCGAAAGTCGTCTGACGAGCAAAAAAAAAAAAAAAAAAAAGCAACAAGAACAAAAAGTCTTTATGTTGTTGCTGCCACTTTTCTCCCACTTTATATTTCATGCAAAAGAGTGGGGCATCCGATCCCTGTAAAGTATGTGTGTGTGTGTGTGGGGGGGGGGGGGGGGGGGGGGGGGGGAGGGGGCACAAAGCTTCTTCCCCCCCCCCCACCCCCACCCCCCCCAAAAAAAAAAAGAAAAGAAAGGCTGCGCCGGTCCGGTAATGGGCTTGTAATCGTGGTGATGGTGACCATCCCCCCCACTCCTCAGTATGGATTTACGCCGTTGCTATGAACACACCCTGTTTGGTGAAAATCTGGCCATCTGTTGTTGAGTTATCTGGAAATTAAGCATATATTCTATGTCCTTTACGAACCCTATGACCTTTGACCTCATGAACCCAAATTAAAGTGTTTCTTACTTCATTACGAACATGGTCTGCAAATTATGTGAATTTCGATCATCCGTTCTTGAGTTATTAGGAGAGTAAGCTTATTTTAATGACCCCTATAAGCTTTGACCTTTGACATCATGACTCCAAATTTAGAAGTTTCTATCTTACCTTATTATGAACACACCCTTCAAATTTTGTTCAAAATTCGTTAAACCGTTTTCTTGTTATCTTGCACACAAACAGACAGACAAACAAGCAGACATACATACAGCACCGAAAATCTTGCCTCCGCCGACCGGTGGTTTCACCTCCACGCGGAGGTAAATATCAGAGAGGTAAAGTTGAATAGACAAATGTGACTATGACTAAAAGCCGGCTGCTCTCCCTCCTTTCCTGGGATCCGAGTAGGCTGCTATTTCCTGGTCCGTCCGAAGGATGCCCAAGACCGAAGCCACAAATGGCGAGCCCTCAACGACATGTCCGCGGTTTCTCAGTTTGGCACGGATTGCCCGCGATATGCTCTGGTGGTAAAAAAAAAAAAAAGTGAAGTGGAAGAAGAAAATGAAGAGGGTAATCTAAAAGAGGACAGGATAGGAACAAGTGCATATAATAGATGCAAATTAAATACTGTAAAATAAGAAACATTTCAGGCATGAACTTTTCCAGGTCTGTCGACAATGACAAATAATAACTACGAGTACAATACATGGTTTCTTGAGTAGCAATTGCGATTTCGGACTTAACATGAATATCTCCTATGGCGACTTTTAAGCTCTATTAGTGAAGTTCATGACGACAACAACATGCAAACAAACCCTGAAAGTTTATACAAAAGTGATTAAGATCTTCACATTTTAAGGCGTCATAATCGACTTTGTCATCGAATAGTTACAGCCGTATCAGCAGTCCCTGGTGCATTTTATTTGTGTGTGTGTGTGTGTGTGTGTGTGTGTGTGTGTGTGTAAAATGAACCAACTTAAAAAAAAATACAGTTTATAACGGGCCACCTGCCATTTTCATTGCTAGACGACGGTGATTTCAAAAATGTGTCTAATTCTAATTAGGTGATACGCTATCAGCGTATCACCTATTGTGATTGTCAAAATCTCTCTTTATTTTTTTTTATTAGGTGATACGCTTTTAGCGTATCACCTATTGTGATTGTCAAAATCTGTCTTTTTTCTTATTCTTCTTTCTTTCTGGCCTATTTTGTGTCGTCAATATCTCAAGAATGACAATACGGAGTAACATGACATTTTCAGTCAACATGTCTCATGACAATATCTAGCCACAATAAGGTTTTCATGACAGTAACGTATCTATGACGTCATCTAGGCGCCATTTTGTGATTTTCGGACCATGTTACATGATCGATCATAACTTCATAACTAAAGGTCCTTTCTGTATCAGTTTTTGTGGACATAAAGTTCAGGTCACGCTCTATCTTTCTTTCTCTGATGCTAATTACCTAGGACGTCATCTAGGACGCGTAAGCGCGCGTCAAACATTTAAAAGGCTCAAAACAACTTTCCAATGGGAAATCTCGAAGTTTCAGACAATTTTAAGCGTTTCAAACAATTTTGCGCGTGCGCGTCCGTCCGCGCATTTTCGCGCGCACAGCGCGTCAGTAACATGAAAATGCACATTTTTTGACTGATCTGGATTCCTGATACTTTGAGTAACAATATCCATTGATTTCTGATCGATTTTGACAAATAACAAAGCAATGCACTGGCGTCAAAGTTGAAATTTCGCGTGCGCATCTATGTGCAAATATAGTGAAAAAACATGTCTTTGTTTATTTCGCCATAGCTCTTTAAAACGTCAGGTGACCCTATGTTTTTATTGCATATTACAAAAGCATATGAATTGAAAATAACGTTTCAAGTATCATTATTTCCATAATTACAATATGACGTCATCATATCGTCATCTGAAATCAAAAAAGTGGAATTAATTTTTTTAAGGTACTGTTTCTGACATTCATTTGCTCGTATCTCTGTTGTTTAAGCTCAATATTATCCCAAATTCAGACATGTTGTACTTTGAACATTTGCCTTTTAAGTTCATGTCATGCTTTTGATATTTGATGACGTCATCATACCTTAAATTGTGATTAAAGGTAAAGACGCAAAATCGGACAAGTTTACGTGTATTGTCTATGGGAGGTGATTTTTTTTTAAAGTATCAATTGACTTAACAACGTTTAAGCACCTTTATCTCAGCTGATTTTGCTTCATTTCCTCTGAAACTTTAATGTGTTGTAGCTGAGACAATAAGCTGCAGTAATCATGCATTTTATTCTTTGAAATCTCCTCATCAGATTGACAATTTTGCAGTTTAAAACTGAAAATGTAAATGGAATGTGGGCAAAACGATTCCCCATGTATCTTTCACATACATAAGTTTACGTTCCCCATATTTTCTCGTCGAGACGTATGGCCGAGTGGTTAAAGGCGCCGTCTCAGAGACGTGAGATTGCGGGTTCGAACCCCACAAGATCACGAAACATTTTTTTTTTATTTTACTTGTTTTTCTTCAATTTTGTATTACATATTCGTCCATGTAGAAATCACGTTCGTATATAAACGCACCTATACACACACACAGACACACACACACGCCATATCCCTCTTTTTTGTGTGTTGGAGACCACATTGCTTCGACTGCAGCAACATTTTGCAGGTTGACTTTGTCAAACCGATCATAGTATGTAATAACGACGACTGAGGTGTTGTACTTTGAACAATTGTCTTTCAAGACGATGTCATTGTTTTGTAATTTGATGACGTCATTACACTGAAAATTGTGATTAAAGGCAAGGTATCAAAACCAGCCGATTATAGGTTTTATGTCTGCGGGACGTATTTTTCCCAAGTTGCCAGAAATGGCATAGTGACCTCAGTCGTTACAGGGCCGCTTCTCCGTCTAGCAATGCAATAGATGTTCACCAGGCCACGTTAGTTGAGTGGGCATTGACTTTCCCCCTGTTATATCTATACATTGTTTTTTTTTTTTTTGTCTTACCATTTCCGTGGATGACCCGTGGCCGAGTGGTTACAGAAACGGTTTCGCATGCACGCTCAATATAACTTCAAGGTGCCTATATCACATTCTTTTCTTTGTCGATCACAGATGACCGTCATCTGATGACCACAAGCGTATCACCTAACTCGTCCTCAATGTGACGAGTTTTCATGTCTCGTTAGGTGATACGCTTTTAGCGTATCACCTATTGTGATTGTCAAAATTTCTCTTTTTAGGTGATACGCTATCAGCGTATCACCTATTGTGATTGTCAAAATCTCTCTTTATTTTTTTTTATTCTTCTTTCTTTCTGGACAATTTTGTGTCGTCAATATCTCAACAATGACATTACGGAATGACATGAAATTTTCAGTCAACATGTCTCATAACAATATCTAGCCACAATAAGGTTTTCATGACAGTAACATATCTATGACGTCATTTAGGCGCCATTTTGTGATTTTCGGACCTTGTCACATGATCGATCATAACTTCATAACTAGATGTAATTTCTGCGTCATTTTCGGTGGACATAAAGTTCAGGTCACGCTCTATCTTACTTACTAACGCTAGTTTCTTATTCTTCTTTCTTTCTGGCACATTTTGTGTCGTCAATATCTCAAGAATGACATTACGGAATAACATGACATTTTCAGACAATATGTCTCATGACAATATCTAGCCACAATAAGGTTTTCATGACAGTAACATATCTATGACGTCATCTAGGCGCCATTTTGTGATTTTCGGACCATGTTACATGATCGATCATAACTTCATAACTAAAGGTCATTTCTGTATCATTTTTTGTGGACATAAAGTTCAGGTCACGCTCTATCTTTCTTTCTCTGATGCTAATTACCTAGGACGTCATCTAGGACGCGTAAGCGCGCGTCAAACATTTAAAAGGCTCAAAACAACTTTCCAATGGGAAATCTCGAAGTTTCAGACAATTTTAAGCGTTTCAAACAATGTTGCGCGTGCGCGTCCGTCCGCGCATTTTCGCGCGCATAGGGCGTCAGTAACATGAAAATGCACTTTTTTTGACTGATTTGGATTCCTGATACTTTGAGTAACAATATACATTAATTTCTGATCGATTCTGACAAATAACAAAGCAATGCACTGGCGTCAAAGTTGAAATTTCGCGTGCGCATCTATGTGCAAATATAGTGAAAAAACATGTCTTTGTTTATTTCGCCATAGCTCTTTAAAACGCGGGGTGACCCTATGTTTTTCTTGCATATTACAAAAGCATATAAATTGAACATAACGTTTTAAGAATCATTATTTCCATAAATACATTATGACGTCATCATATCGTCATCTGAAATCAAAAAAGTGGAATTAATTTTTTTAAGGTACTGTTTCTGACATTCATTTGCTCGTATCTCTGTTGTTTAAGCTCAATATTATCCCAAATTCAGATATGTTGTACTTTGAACATTTGCCTTTTAAGGCCATGTCATGCTTTTGATATTGGATGACGTCATCATACCTTAAATTGTGATTAAAGGTAACGATACAAAATCGGACAAGTTTACGTGTATTGTCTATGGGAGGTGATTTTTTTTAAAAGCATGCATTGACTTAACAACGTTTAAGTACCTTTATCTCAGCTGATTTTGCTTCATTTCCTCTGAAACTTTAGTATGTTGTAGCTGAGACAATAAGCTGCAGTAATCATGCATTTTATTCTTTGAAATCTCCTCATCTGATTGACAATTTTGCAGTTTAAAACTGAAAATGAAAATGGAATGTGGACAAAACGATTCCTCATGTATCTTTCACATACATAAGTTTACGTTCCCCATATTTTCTCGTCGAGACGTATGGCCGAGTGGTTAAAGGCGCCGTCTCAGAGACGTGAGGTTGCGGGTTCGAACCCCACAAGATCACGAAACAATTTTTTTTTATTTTACTTTTTTTTCTTCAATTTGTATTATATATTCGTCCATGTAGAAATCACGTTCGTATATAAACGCACCTATACACACACACACAGACACACACACACGCCATATCCCTCTTTTTTGTGTGTTGGAGACCACGTTGCTTCGACTGCAGCAACATTTTGCAGGTTGACTTTGTCAAACCGATCATAGTATGTAATGACGACGACTGAGGTGTTGTACTTTGAACAATTGTCTTTCAAGACGATGTCATTGTTTTGTAATTTGATGACGTCATTACACTGAAAATTGTGATTAAAGGCAAGGTATCAAACCCAGCCGATTATAGGTTTTATGTCTGCGGGACGTATTTTTCCCAAGTTGCCAGAAATGGCATAGCGACCTCAGTCGTTACAAGGCCGCTTTTCCGTCTAGCAATGCAATAGATGTTCACACGGCCACGTTAGTTGAGTGGGCATTGACTTTCCCCCTGTTATATCTATACATTGTTTTTTTTTTTTGTCTTACCATTTCCGTGGATGACCCGTGGCCGAGTGGTTATAGAAACGGTTTTGCATGCACGCTCAATATAACTTCAAGGTGCCTATATCACATTCCTTTCTTTGTCGATCACAGATGACTGTCATCTGATGACCACAAGCGTATCACCTAACTCGTCCTCAATGTGACGAGTTTTCATGTCTCGTTCTTCTTTCTTTCTGGACAATTTTGTGTCGTCAATATCTCAACAATGACATTACGGAATGACATGAAATTTTCAGTCAACATGTCTCATAACAATATCTAGCCACAATAGGGTTTTCATGACAGTAACATATCTATGACGTCATTTAGGCGCCATTTTGTGATTTTCGGACCTTGTCACATGATCGATCATAACTTCATAACTAGATGTAATTTCTGCGTCATTTTCGGTGGACGTAAAGTTCAGGTCACGCTCTATCTTACTTACTAACGCTAGTTACCCAGGTCTTCATTACGCGCGCGTTCGCGCGCGTCAAAATTTTAAAAGGCTCAAAACGACTTCCCAATGGGAAATCTCGAAGTTTCAGACAATTTTAAGCGTTTCAAACATTTTCTCGCGTGCGCGTCCGTCCGCGCAATTTCGCGCGCAGAGGGCGTAACCAACATGAAAATGCAATTTTTTTTACTGATTTGGATTCCTGATACTTTGAGTTACAATATCCACTGATTTCCGATCGATGTTGACCTATAACAAAGGAATGCGCTGGCGTCAAAGTTGAAATTTCGTGTGCGCGTCTATGTGGAAATATAGCGAAAAACATGTCTTTGTTTATTTTGCAATAGCTCTTTAAAAAGTCCGTTGACCCTATGTTTTTATTGCATATTACAAAAGCATATGAATTGGAAATAACGTTTCAAGTATCAATATTTCCCGAAATACATTATGACGTCATCATATCATCATCTGAAATCAAAAAAGTGGAATTAATTTTTTTGAGGTACTGTTTCTAACATTCATTTGCTCGTATCTTTGTTGTTTAAGCTCAATATTATCCCAAATTCACATATGTTGTACTTTTAACATTTGCCTTTCAAGTCCATGTCATGGTTTTGAGATTTGATGACGTTATCATACTTTAAATTGTGATTAAAAGTAAAGATGCAAAATCGGACAAGTTTACGTGTTATGTCTATGGGAAGTGATTTTTTTAAAAACCATCCATTGACTTGACAACGTTTAAGCACCTTTATCTCAGCTGATTTTGCTTCATTTCCTCTGAAATTTAAGTATGTTGTAGCTGAGACAATAAGCTGCAGTAATCATGCATTTTGTTCTTTGAAATCTTCTCATGAGGTTGACAATTTTGCAGTTTAAAACTGAAAATGAGAATGGAATGTGGACGAATCGATTCCTGATTCATCTTTCACATACATAAGTTTACGTTCCTCATATTTTCTCGTCGAGACGTATGGCCGAGTGGTTAAAGGCGCCGTCTCAGAGACGTGAGGTTGCACTCGTGCGGGTTCGAACCCCACAAGATCACGAAACAAAATACCTAGCTATTTTACTTTTTTTTTCTTCAATGGTGTATTACACATTCGTCCATGTAGAAATTACGTTCGTATATAAACGCACCTATACACACACACACACACACACACACACACAATATCCCTCTGTTTTGTGTTGGAGACCACATTGCTTCGACTGCTGCAGAATGTTGCATCCTGACTCTGTCAAATAGTATGTAATGACGACAACGGAGGTGTTGTACTTTGAGCAATTGTCTTTCAAGTCCATGTCATTGTTTTGTACTTTGATGACGTCATCACACTGAAAATTGTGATTAAAGGCAAGGTATCAAAATCAGCCGATTATAGGTTTTATGTCTGCGGGACGTATTTTTCCGAAATTGCCAGAAATGGCACAGCGACCTCAGTCGTTACAAGGACGCATTTCCTTCTAGCAATGCAATACATGTTCACGCGGCCACAATTGTTGAGTGGGCATTGACTTTTTCCACCTGTAATATCTATACATTTTTTTTTCGGCCTTACCGTTTCCGTGGATGTCCCGTGGCCGAGTGGTTAGAGAAACCGTTTTGCATGCACGCTCAATATAACTTCAAGGTGCCTATATCACATTCTTTTCTTTGTCGATCACAGATGACCGACATCTGATGACCCCAGGCGTATCACCTAACTCGTCAGCGTGACGAGTTTCATGTCTCGTCTAAGCTAATATTTTAAGGAAGGAAATGCGGATTGACCATAGCAAGCTGATTGCTTCATCAAGAATCGCCTGGATAGTCTTGTAATCTTGGTGTCTGTCACTAACGTTCCCCTCTTACGCAACAAAGACTGCATGGGTTTTTTTTTTCGGTATGTGGTGAAAAGATTGTTGAGATGGGGAATTGATAACAGACAAACCAAGATTATCAACCTTTTCTTTGACAGAGACTTGGACAGTGTGTAGAACGTGATTGGGTTTTCTCTACCAATCGACACTCAAAGCACAAAAAAGCCCCTGGATTAGCAAGAATGAGAATGGGATCACGAATAAGAAGAGCAACAAAGAAGAAAAATAAAACCAAGAACACGAAAGGTTAAACAAAGAGAAGAAGAACAGCAAAAAAAAAAAAAGCAAAACAAAACAAAAAAAAACGGTAAGTGCTTGGGAATTATTTTTTTTTCACACAATGCATATTATTGACACTTATTTCAATTTCGTTACTTTACCAACGATTGTAATGTATCCTTACTGTAAGTTTTTCATACTTGTTTTCCTTTCGTAAATTTACATGCATCATTTTTGTCACTGAAGAAACAAGATTTATGTTTATATATTATTTCACTGTGAAAAAACCCCGAAA
The DNA here is from genome assembly GCA_033980235.1 of Diadema setosum. NCBI lineage: Eukaryota > Metazoa > Echinodermata > Echinoidea > Diadematoida > Diadematidae > Diadema > Diadema setosum. The sequence continues at coordinate 5,422,789 of CM067063.1, read as the reverse complement.
AGAATTTGAACTGAACTGAATTGAACTGAGAATACTGTTGAACTCACCCGAGGCGGATCTTCGTAGTAGGCTTTGTTTGTCAAAAGGTAGTTGTGGATCCTACCCTCGGTAATGGCTTCGTGGAGGGGAACGTTCATCACCAGCGTTCTGAGAATCACCTGTTTTCATATCATATGGGCGTTCACACATGAGGATCATGTTTAGTTACGCAAGATAGTTGGAGATATATTCAGCCAGAGAATTGGCGAGAGATATTGAGACAGAAAAAGAAAGATAGGGAGAGAGCGAAACTGAGACAAAAGGGTGATGTAAAAATGTAATCCCCACACAATTTTCAATTGTTGGGTACAGAAAAAAAATCATTGAAATTCCATTTTCTGTTGTGAGAAAAATGTGAAACGTAATCGGTCCTGGCTAATGAATTCACAATAATGATTAGTCAGGTAAATTAAGTATTATGCATGTATAGGGTTTGAGACTTCTGAACAAAAAAAAACAAAAACAAAAACAAGAAGAGATTTTAGGATTTTGTGTTCAAACTGTGTGGCTAGTTGTGAGGGGATAAAATCATCAACTCACTTATCTGCATATTCACGTTGACTGTTCAAGAAGTGTTTTGTGAAACTTACTGAGACCTCATAATTCAATAACTTCTCTTCTCGATCAAATCAAATTTTCAATAATGTACTAATAAATAATTGTGACTCTTTTTTCGATTAAACTAGTATTCAATAGGTCTCAAGGAGTTACATTTCATAATATAACATTACATTACATTATATTACGTTACATTACATTGTATTGATTGTCTGCCAGTTTATTTTGATAATATCACTATCTTTTTATCATTAAAGTTAAAATGTCTTTTTGGGTTTAAAAAAGAAATTTATAGGAAATGATATCATATAAATTGACTGTTTTCCAACATTCAATGTTATTTTGATTAATTTCTGACATAAATCATGCAATAAAGTTGTCTCTGCTTTGAATATAAGAATCTTTATTTTTACCAAATTTGAGCACTGGAAAAAGTTCGATGCGGCTACGAAAAGTGCCAAATCTGCGACGTCACCAAATGTGTATGCAACCCAGTGGGATTTACGTATCTACAGGCAAACTGTGTGCACTTTTCAGGAAATTGGTGTGTAATTTGTTGTCAATCTAGAATAAATCGTCCGCCAAAACTATATATTCACGTAGTGAAATTGATTGTTTGTTTGCGTTCATTGGAATCAATTTTTACACCCATGAATTTACGGAAAAACAAAGATTTAAAAGCACAAAACCTATCGTCAGCTCAAGATTCGCGATCGCCGTGATCAGGTGTACGCACAACAGCACCAGCAGAGTCGGCAGCACTGTGAAGACGTATTCCTTTATGCCGTGATTTCAGCTTGATTCTTCTTCGAAATGGCATGATGAAGGTTTGTTAGAAAAATGTGACCTTCTTTTTCTCTTGTGTGTTGGTTTAAATTCTAATTTCTACCTCAACTTGCTAAAAAAAAAACAGTCTAACAAAGCGGGAAACTGCAACATTTCCGTGCTGAGCAGCAGTCACGATACACGTGTTGCATGCAAGCATGCACCGCTGCTGCAGCGATCCCCATAGCATAACACGTAGGTTGCACGTATTTCGATCAAGTGTCTTGGTAACAAGGCTGTTTACGCGTCTGGTAGACGATTTACATAAACTTACGCATGTTTCAGACGAATTTATGAATGAAAGTGAGTAGCTTTACATCATGCCATGACCATAATTATTTGGAATAAGCAGTGTTAGAGCGTTCTGTAGGTACCAAATGTGTCAGGGTTCAACGCAGAATATCTAAGACACGATCGCCAAAAGAACAGTCATTTTCGCCGTAAGCGAAGGCGATTTGGTCATTACACGTAAGATTTTGACCAACTTTTGAGATTGACATCCCACTTTTCTCTTCAAAATTCCACATTTTGTAGGTTGTATTTCGAAATGTTGTTGATATCAATCAGAAACTAGAAAATTTCCCCTGTCAACGTGATACCAAAATGTCAATTGGGTCCCTGAGGTCATTTTTTTGACCTTTTTTTCGGGCTGTAGCGCGAAATCACATTTGCCGAGAAGTTTCGGGTTTTGCCAGAGCGGGTCTCATATAGCCGTACGGCAAATCAGCTCATATTGGTGACGTCGCTCAAATCCAATGTTTCTTGTAGCGAACGGAGCTACGTGGTCATGGAAATTGGGTGGGTTTTTTTTTTTTCAATCTCAAAAACAAGTTGGGGGTAAAGTTACATCGTCTAAAAGATATCAAGTTTTGTTAACTAGCTTCTTAGCTTTCCGCAGATATCAAACTTGTCATATTTCTAGATTCTCTATAAATTTCTGCTTTAAGGAATATTTTATCTATTTTGCTCGATATACAGTAAGTCTTCGTATCGTGTTATTCCCGCATGAGCACTGTGTGTGGATATTATCGCGAATTACTTAAATACAGAAGTGATGCAGAACAAAAGGCACCAGAGATGAAATAAACGGAACGGTAAAATTTCACTGAACAAAAAAAAAAAAAGGAAACGAATGAAAAGTAGAAAAAATCAAAACATTAAGAATTTTTAGATGATGGTATTATCACCCTCTGACTTTGCTCCTATGATAATGAATGATATTGTTGTCTTGTAATATAACAACTTGACATGAAAAATAAAGTCCGCATCCTTCACACCGTACATCATCGTAGAGTTGCGTAGTATTGCGTACCTACTACGTCGATATTGGCCGCGTACTTCTGTCAAGTTTTTTTGACGGAAGCGAAGAAGTGATTTGGAAATACCCTGAATCCAGCCTCAAAAGATTTTTCGTCAGGGTGGTGTTAAGTATCGCATCATTGCGTAGGCATTGGCGTAAAGTAGCATATCGTTGCGGACAATTGCGTAGACATGGCGTATAATAGCGTGGCATCATGGACTTGGGTATCAGTTGCGTTATGTTTACGCCTTGTAGCCTACGCCGAAAGTTCGCGAAAAAACCCCCACAAATTAAACAGGTTTAATATCCGAGTACCCCGCGTACTACTACGCTTCTCTCGGAGTACAAGAAATGTTGCGCAGGCCGGCGTATGCACAACTCGTGGGGTAGCGTAAACTCGACGTGGTCTGTACACTACCCAACTCTTCGCAAGCATCATGGTCTGTAAGCCCTTGTTATTTTTCTTTTTATGATTCCATTCTTTCTCTCCCTCCCTCTCTCTCTCTCTCTCTTCGGTTGCTATATATCTAATATTATTATGATTGTACATAATGCACAAAACACGTACCAAAGCATTAGAAGAAGGGATGCGCATTCCGCCTGATGCTCCAATAACCATTTTGACATCGCCATTTTGATCAACGAGGATACTTGGTCCCATGGTCGAAAGAGGGCGTTTTCCCGGAGACAGCTTGTTGGAAAGGAGCCGCCAAGACTTGTATTTCGTCTCGAAGTTAAAGTTTCGAATGTGGTTGTTGGGCACGATGCCCGTGGACAGTGACATGTCTTTACAGCCGAATCTTGCCATAAGAAAAAACGAATAGACAGACACACAGAAATATATGATATAATATAAATATACATGATCAATAGATATTTTTACCAAAAATTTCCAGCTTCAATATGATTATATGGATCTCTCTTCTAGCAGGAATTCCATGAGGAAGGAGAAACTTTTCTTTCGATGTCCAAAATTTAGACTTCTAAGAATGTACCGCGCTACACTTGTTTAGTCTATATACACATAGACATCGTAACGTACACAGAGGATGCACCACAAATAAACTACTGTTAATAACACATTTATCATAGGATCCATTTTCATAGGATCCATTTTAATCAACGTGCCGGTTTGTTTAATTATAGTCTAAAAAGGTGCACTGAACAGGCAGCAGATGTTTTCAAATGTGTTAGGAATTTCCCCGGACGGATACAGCAACAATCTACACATTACTTGAAATTCGCTTATTGATGGAGTCACCTATACTCCTGAGTTCTTTGTATATCGCCAAGCCTCAGAAGAGCATTTAGGTGTTTAAGTTCGAATGCATTCGTGGACATGCTGAAGTTTTTTTTTTACAGCAACTGATTAACAAATTGCCCTCATCGACGTAAACAAATACGGCAATTTGTCATTTATTTGCCAAAAGAAAAATCGACGTAAGGATTTCGGGAATACACGTATTTGAAGAAATACGCAGTACCAAGTCCATGCTAAAGGATTACAACTGACACTGGCTATCGGGGGAAAGCTCAGTGGTCTCAGTGGATTCGACTCAGGAGGTCCTTAGTACGAATCCAGTCCGTTTGTGTGTGTACGCTGATGATTTTTTTCCCCATCATGACTACCACTAACAATAATTAAAGCACTGATTGATTCGGTGTTTCTATAAGTTCATGTAGAATATTTTGTAAATAAGTAGCAATCAAACTGTAACTCGAAGTGAAAATTTCATTCATTCCAAATGTTGATGTTTGCGGTACACCGTGCGTGTTATAAAGGATTAATTCTCCTGATCACGAATCCTTACTTATAGCCAATCGACGTCGTGACCGACACCGCATCGCCATTCGGCGCTAGGACGCTGACATGACAGGTGTCGCCTGTCCCCTTGTCAATGTCGTCGTTCTCTCCCTCGATGGCGCCGACATCGAAGTCAAACACGTATTTTTCTCCGCGTTCGTTGAGGACATCATTCGGCTGGTTTTCGATCTGCCTCCGGATGAAATCTGAAAATTCCTGAGATCTGAGATTTCTGAGCGCCTGTGGAGAAATCGGACTAAATATATGCTAAAGAAGCAAAACAACTCAAGGTGCTATTGTATCGATCGATAACTGATGTTATCTGACAAAACAATACGACTTAATGCAGAATAAATAGGCACATTTCTTTCTTATTTGGTCTAGTTTTTATCTAAAGGTATTGAACAAGGTTCCCCCCCCCCCCAGTCTTAAAAGAGTACGAATTTAATGCAATAGTTAGTGACGGGAGCTGATAATTTAGTCTGTGATAACATTAATGGTTAAGCGCCTGGTGAATTACTGCAGACGGAAAGAAAACGAAAAAGTTTTTTTTTTTTTTTTTTTTTTTTTGTCACATTGATGCCCGCAAAAGATTTTGGTTGCTGGTATTTTCTAAACAATCTGTTGTACCTTGCGTGTAGAATGACATGACGACTTTCCACACTATAGCATCCATGGTATTAGCGATGGAGTTAAAATAATATCGGTCATGGCGCCACTGTTTATAAGAAATTCATTAAAAATGATAATAATTAGTCTGAATAGGCATATTCATGTAATGGAAAAGTACATTATACATTTCCAATAAATTTTATTCTTTTAACATAGCAAAAAAAAAGAAGTAAATTTGCAAATTGGTAACGTTATGCTTTCACGAGCATTTACATCTGAAATAACAGCACAATTCAATGACTTTAAATTCAAATTCGAGAACAAACAATAGATCAGTCAGAAAATGACTCATATTAATCGCCCACATCGATGATAACTCTTCTACTCGTTTTGCGATGGGCCTAATTATTATGTTAGTTTCTCAAAAACTAGCCGCAGCTGCTCTCATTTTTGTGCCTGTATAGTTCAACGTACATGCATGTACGCAACTGAAAGACACTCTACTACAATAATTTCAGGTAGACAGAGATTACGTAACTGATGGAGGATGGCATTTTTAATGACCTTACATATTGGGAACTGTGCATATAAACATAAATGTAAAGTGCATGGCTATTCACTGTAGTTATGCGATATAGGTCAGAGATGGCTGATGACGTCACAGTGAAAATGTTACTGACTCGCTCTAGTTCGGGAGACGAAGTGTCGCCGAGAAGAGTCCTCATGCCGAAAGCCGTCTTGCACACCTCGAGAAATCGATGGTAAAAGTCTACCATCTCAAGGTCGGTTAATGTTGAGTTTGTCGGTAAGTCAAAGCCTGTGTGGAAAGAAACACGATTTAACAGATAAACACTCCAACAAACGAACAAAAACAAATTACTCTTACTCTGTGCTCGTCATTATTTTATTTTTTTTTTCATTTCCAATCAAACACAGGTAATACACTTTGACATGATTACATATATTGGAACATAATAATACATATTGGTTCTTAAAAGAACTTCATGGAAATGGAAATTGAGGGGCTGCTAAAAAGCGAACTTGTAGATTGCAGTCCCCTCACTTACGTTACATTACTACAATACATTAATTATATATGACTTTATAACACAATACAACGATACATATGTACCGTACAAGCTAATCATTGAAAGTATACAGTTTTCATTCAATCAAATCGGATGGTTACATGAAGTACAGTGTATACGCTTTCACATGTATACACATACACATACACATAGACATACACATACACATACACATACACACACACACACACATACACATACACATACGCACAAGCACACACACGTACCCACATACACATACGCACACACACGCACGTACACACACATGTATGCATCCACATACATTGTGCACACACAGAAGAGAGTAGGGAAAGAGAGGGCGGGAGGGGGAGAGGGGGAGTAGAGAGAGCGAAGGGCAGGTCAACATTCTCGATACAGGGTGAAGAAAAAAGAGCAACAATTCCAAAGAGTCAAACTAATCATGGGGTACATATGAGCTAATCAAATATTTCTTAAAATTACTAGAGAATGATTTCAAACTAATGGAATCTTTTATATTTTTCTCAAGGGAATTCCAAAATTTTGGGCCACTGTAGATAAACGTGGATTTTGTAAATAGAGTTCGGGTAAGGGGCAAATGATATTCATCTGTTTGACGAGTGGGGTATTTATGAATATCTTTATTCTTATTAAACATATTTTCAAAAACTGAAGGAAGTGACTTATTATACAAACTGTACATAAATTGACCAAGGTAATAATAATACAAATTTTACCGTGATATGAATCATTACGTTGTTTTCCTTTTGGAGTTGAAGAATAGAATCAAATGTTCATTGAAGCTGTAAGTGACAACGCATAATGTAGCTCTCTTATACGCAAATTTCATATAATATCACTACTCTGTGGTAACTTCTATTTTTAGTATTTCTATACAGACCGTTTAGTGAACGTCATATGCTGCACAGCGGTCAAAATAGTCACCTTTGGGCGACTTTGCGAGAAATTGTCATGGTAACGATTTACATTTCAAAACACACATTTTTTCACATCAAATGACACAATAAGCTAAGAGGAATATCTCTTCTTTTTGGTAGCCGCTGGTCAATTTGATTCAGATATAGGAGCCCGGGGCCGGGAGTTAGGGATTGAAAGTACCGTCCATTGTCCGGAGCATAAACTGTAGAAATGGTCCACTAGAAGTCAGAGTGGTTGAGTACACGGTAAGGTTTGAAGGGGAGAAACCGCGCAGAGTCTCGATCTCCATCCACTCGGCCTGGTAATTTGCCAAATCGTCCATCGTCATCAGACCGCCTACGCAAGTAAGGAAAAGGGGGCTTAAACGTACTTGTTTCCTCTGGGAAGAGCGCTTGGTAGACATGAAGAACCTAATGTGAAGACAATTTCTAAAATATGTCTCTTTGCAGCTACATCATATCATCATGTGTATTCGCCCTGTGAATATCTACAAAGTGAGTTATTTTTGGACAAAAACTTAATATTCTTGACATCAATTGCGGGTTTAAATTCTGTTATCAGCAACAAAAAAGGTAAAAAATGCGATTAAGCAAAAGCACGATAACTTAGTTCAATATCCAATATTTTTTGACATGTTAGAAGACACTGCGGGTTCCGTTTTAACGTGAAACTGATCATTTCGCATGGACTGATGTCAATAAGTACAAGTGCAAATACTATATTAAAAAAGGATAGACATCCCTGTCTTTCTGGTGTTGTTTTATTGCGGGTGGGGGTTAAGGGAAGAAAATATTGAGCATTTTATTACCGCCTGCTTTAATATCATCGATGAACTTTCTGGCCGTGTCCAGCCGGTAAAACTCCTCAGGGCCATTGTCGGCTATCGCCTGCAGAGTATCGGCTAGTGCGGGTAGAGTGATGATGTCTCCACGGGTAGCTACACGTCCTTCATCTGCGTTATAATACATTTCTCTGTTAGGGTATGGAGTAGAAGCAAGATGGATAAAAAAGTCAATGTTTCCAACCTTGATGATCTCGACCTTGTATGCAAAAAAAAAAAAAAAAAAAGAAGAAGAAAGTCCTACGAGAGAAACTTTGAATGTAACGGACTAATAGCATGAATAGTATTGATATTTGGTCACAGTTTGTTATGCCAAAGGTTCGTTATTCCGAATATATTCCGACGTTTAATATTCCGAAGTTATTCCAAAATGTTGTTATTCTTAAGATTCGTTAATCCGAAAATAAATGGGGAATAAAATCGTTATTATCAAGGATCGTTAACTCGAAAACAACGTAAATTTCGTAATTCGTGAGTTACTTAAGTTAGTACGCATTTTTTTTTTAAATTATCGCACATTCAAAGTTCAAAGTTCAAAGTTCAAATTTATTTCATATTTCCATTTCTCAATGATGACATTACAAAATTATTGACAACAAAACAAGAATACAAAATATATACAATCATGTCTTTTGATCGTAGAAGAAAAGAAAAAGAAAATATACTTGACACAAATGTACAAGGTCATATTGTGTGAAAATGTCACTAGTAAGTATAAGAAATATGATGGGGCCTACATAAAACCTTTAAAGCTTGTAAAACTGTAGGTTCCCGAGTTCATAGGCATATATTTTACACGGAGAACGGATATGTTTGTCTTGACCAACTAAAATTACACAAGTACAAAAAATCGATGAGTAATAAACTAATGAACCACATAGATATCGCACAAACCAGACTGCATACAAATCTCGCAGTGTTTGAATAACAAAAATGCTATATTATTAAAAGATGTATCGGTACCATGAAATAACTTGAATGACTTGGTGCTGCGGACAAGGACAAAAGACTGGGAGCATAAAAGGGTTGCTAAAAACTTGGTAGTGTGTATCCACTAAGTAATAACTGTTTTAATTTGCGTTTGAAGGTGAATAAAGATAAGGAAGAAGTGATATCTAGAGGGAGATCATTCCAATATCTGGGTCCAGTAAATATAATTGTTTTCCTTGCAAAAATAGTGCGAGTACGGGGGAAAGTGATAGGCGTCACTCTGGCGAGTGGGATAACAGTGGATAGAACGATTCCTTTTGAACATGTGGATAAAAACAGATGGTAATTCATTAGTTGTTAGTTTATACATGAAAATTCCGAGATTGTAATAAAATAGGTCTTGAATTTTCAGAATTCTGTTTTGATGGAAAAAACAATTTGTATGGGCAAAATCTCCGGCGTGGTTTATGATTCTTATTGCACGCTTTTGAATACGGAGAAGGGAATCTAGTAATGAGTGAATTGCATTTCCCCACGCCAAAATTCCATAATTAAAGTGTGGAGATATTAAACAAGAATATATACTCTGCAAAATATGAACAGGAAAGAAATGTTTGAGCTTATTCAAGATTCCAATATTTCTAGACAAAATTTTACTTACAAAATTAATATGAGTTTTCCAGGATAATTCTTGGTCAATCCAAAGCCCTAAAAACTTTGTATTATTAACCTGCTTTAAACATAAATCATTTATTTTGATATCATATGGAACAACATTCAAGGAATTACTGAATACCATATAATGAGTTTTTTCTATGTTCAAAGATAATTTGTTCGCATAAATCCAGGATTGCACAGACCTGAGCTCAGTATTCATCATATTTATTAATGCATTAGGGTCTCGATGTGAAAAAAACAAGCTAGTGTCATCGGCGAAACAGATAAATGACAAAATTTGCGATGATTTTGGAAGATCGTTGATGTATAAGATAAATAAAAGTGGGCCCAAGAGGGAGCCCTGCGGGACTCCACATGAAATAGGCTTTAATTGCGAATCATGGCTTTTGATATTAACAAATTGCTTTCTTTCTGTTAAATAACTCTTAAACCATTCTAAGGGGGTCCCGCGGATTCCATAGTGACACAATTTATAAAACAAGATTTCGTGATCTATCGTGTCGAAAGCTTTAGAAAAATCAAGAAAAACTCCAATTGTATGTTCAAAACTATCTATAGCATGAGCTACCTTGTCTATAAAAGTAAGTAAAGCATGGGTTGTGTTGTAATGTTTTCTAAAACCAAACTGAGAATCTGACAGAATGTTATGATTTGTGAGAAATTTTAATAATCGTGTATACACCATCCTTTCAAGAATTTTAGAGATTGAAGTCAACAAAGAAATTGGTCGGTAATTATTCACCAAATCTTTCTGTCCCTTCTTAAAGATAGGGACAACTTTTGCGACCTTCATCTTATTGGGGACTTTGCCATTAAATAAGGATTGATTGAAAATGTAGGTAAGAGGAGTAATGATTTCGCTTAAAACATTTTTTAAAAGAAAATTTGTAATTCCATCATATCCTGAACTTTTTTTATCATTCAAATTCTTAATAATATCTATAATTTCTTCTTCAGCAATAGGTTCAAAAAATATTGATTGAGAATTCCTATTACCTAAGTATCTATGGAATTCAATTGATGATTTCGGGATTTTACTGGCAAGATGTGGACCAAGAGTTGCAAAATATTCATTGAAAGATTCCGCCATAATGACCGGGTCGTTAATCTGGCGGTCGTCCACTGAAATATATTTAGGAGAATCGGTATTATTTTTATGTTTGAGAGCCTTATTAATCACCTTCCACGTACTCTTCACATCAGATTTATATTTAACAAACTGTCGGGAAAAATAATTTCGCTTGGCTATACGTATTATGGATGTCAATATATTCCGATAACGAACATATCTCAATTTGTTTAAAGGGGATGGATCTTTACGATACTTATGAAAAAATTTATTCTTGCGGTTAATGGACCTGAGAAGAGATTTTGTAACCCATGGTTGTCGTGGCACTTTTTTTATAATTAGAATGGTGAGGTCTTCGGAGAGGAACACAAGAATCATAATTAGCGATTAAAATATTCATAAAATTTTCAAAGGCTAAATCAATGTCGCTTTGACTGTATACGGTGGACCAATCCTCTGAACTTAATTTCTCATTCGGAATTCGGAATAACACCCAAAAATTAACGATTTTGTTTGGTTTTGTTTGTGTTTTGCTTTGTTTTGTTTGTTTTTTTTCATTTTCGGATTAACGAACATTAAGGTATACGGAATTTGTGTGTTTCCGAATAAGGAACCTTCGGAAAAACGAAACTTAATTCATTTTCGTATTACGAATCTTCGGAATAACGAACCTTAATTCATTTTCGGATTAATAACAATCCTCCGGAATAACGAACATCCCCCATTTCTTGAAAGCCACAAAGTCTGTTTTAATTTGATTAAAAAGGTATTTTTTTCGAGATACGATTTTAGATGTACTTATAAAACTTGACAATCAAACGAAGCTAGCAAACACTATAATAGAACTGATTTTGTTCTTTCTCTCTCTCCCTCTAGCTCTCTCTCTCCCTCTCTCTCTCCCTCTCTCTCTCTCTCTCTCCCTCTCTCTCTCCTGCTCAAAGAGTTACAAAGTTTTTGATAGAAGGTCTTTGATACAGAGGATGAAAAAAAAAATATATGAACATCCCAATAATCGAGCTAAGATTCTAAATTTATGTAGAGTATTCGAAGTGGATCCTAAGCGTACAGTATGTATCATTCAGTCATTCCATTCACGACCAATGCTGTCGCTTTATCTCTGCAAAAAACCATGGTATCAGAGACGCCAAATAACTACGCGAAAAGATGAGCAAATGCATTTTTTTTTTGTTCTTTAGTGTTTCATTCATTCATCATTAAAGAAAAAGAATTTAATGTAAGATTCTTTAATCAATATATGCAAACCATTTAACACATGCCCGTGACGTCATTTAGAAATAGGCCGTATTATATCGATTTGATCTTCACTCAAACACACATTCCAAAATTTCACTTAATTCCTATTGACGACGTAAAAGTCTCCCACCTCACGCTATCAGAAGTTCATTCATTCATTGCTAAGAATAGTAATTAAATGTAAGACCCTTTAATCCGTAATGCAAATCATTTAACACACGTCCGTGACGTCATTTCAAAATAGGCTTTATGTAGATGTGATCTTCACTCAAACATATTTATTCCCAAATGTAACATGATCCTATTCGACGACGTAAAACGTTTCCCACCTCACAGTGGGATATAAATCCCAGCTATTTCGCAATGAGAACAAGGAGCTGCTCAGATGTGCCTCGACCCGGAAGCCATTCCTGGCGAGGTCGATGACCGGCCGGAAGAGATCGGACCAGGGCAGTCTCCCGTAGCGCTGGTGTGCTTCCCACATACCTCGCACCTCTCCGGGTATAGCCACCGACTTCATTCCTTTGAAGTGAAAAGAGAAGGCATGAAATACAGTATATTTTGCTGTATCGAGATGAGACATGACGAAATATCTGATAATTACATGTAGGCCTATAACAAACTATTTTCTTTCGCTTCAGTCGAACGCATGTAGAATTCTTGTTTCCTGATGCAGCAACATCTTTTATCTCATTAACGAACAACATTCAGCAGTCACATGGAGCTCTCTATACCGAACGTCAACTTTCAACTCATTGTCTTTTAAGGCCAAGACCATTGTTGTCCTAAGCACTGATTCAAAGCAGTGAAGAAAGCCATGCATCAGCTTGCTTAAGCAACTTCTCTAAGTCAATTGTTTTGTTGTTGTTGTTCTGTACACATATTTTGGTTGCCAATATTACAGTTTTACAAAGTCACCTTAAAGGGATCGCATTGTTTTGGTTGAAATGGGGCCTCAGGTTTCCAACTTTTTGAGAGATAATGAGAAACATTTCATGAAATATGAAAGGATATACAATTCAAAGAGGAATTCAAAAATTAATTGATAAAAATTGGTTTTCAAATGCCTGAGATATCCCGAAACAAAGGGGTCCTAGTAAATAGGTCGCACCCACCTTTTATGCGGACCTTTTTATTTACTTTGTTTTTGGATATCTCGGCCATTTCTAAATCGATTGTCATCTATGAGCATTGCATTCCTCTTCGAAATGTATGCTCTTTGATATTTCATGAGTCGTTTCTAATCACCTCTCGAAAAAGTTAAACTCTGAATCCCCATCTCACGTTGTCTCAACCAAAGGTAAATCATCCTTTAAAACACAGAACACTAGGCTGTACATTAAAAGAGAGGAAATAATCAATGCATTTTACACGCAGTTATCACGTGTTCTTCCCTCTCTCCATCCTGAGTAACATTCATTCTTTTGTTCTTCATCAAACTCACCATACTTCGCCCCGTCTTTTCCCTGGCCGTCGAACATCTCGGGGTACGTTGCGTTGTAAGCCGTCTCGAGCGCGTTCAGTGCCTCCACCTTCTCGTTGCTGCGGTTGTAGACGACCATGAAGAACCCGCCGCCGATGCCCGAACTCCCCCCGACCATCACCCCAACGCAGAGCAGGGATGTGATTGCACTGTCAACGGCAGAACCATTTTTGCGGAGAATTTCACTGGCGGAGGGAAAAAGGTTGATAAACAAAATTAGTTCGATCAAACAGACGAAATCTTAACTATACTTTATAGAGCTATGATAATGTATATTAATTGCACGATTCGTGACTGATATTGCTAGCTGACTCACATTGACTGTTCATCGTCACAGTGCACTGACAATGTGCTATATATAATTAGACTTTCGTGTGTCTCAAGACACGGAGGACAGGAGATGCAAAGAAATTATTGTACCCACGCCCCTCTAATATTGAATTTCAAGATTGTAGGCTATGAAAACAAAAAACACGCGCTTTGCCGTCTCATTTGATAATAAGGCGAACATTATCAGAGCCCAGACGTAGAATTTCACTTTTTTTTTTCCAATGAAAAGCACACAATCCCTCGACATGTTGCTGACATACATTGAGGGTAATTGTATTCCTTCTGCTTGCAGAAAGAGGTTAGTAAAATTCTCTTTAAGTATGCTAGAAAAGTGAATGTTAGAATATATTCACATTTTCGTTAAATCGTTTTCCTTCACTGGCGTCATGGACTGTTGTAGTCTACTCATTCAACGATGGTGGCACCGAAACTTTAAAAAAATACTGACCTTTGAACTGATTGTCCAATTTTAAAATTTTCACTGATGTGTTCTACTTATAGACCAGCATTCGCTCAATCTCAGTGTATACTTTAGTTTTATTCTTTGTCAAGCTTTTGCCATACTACGAGGGCTGTTAGCTTCCCATTGATATTGAACGCCCTCTTCTCACCTTCCGATCTCTGAGCAGACGCCGGAGTCCGTTACCACAGCTGCATCTTGGTAGGTTCCACCCAAACCTGAAGACGGTTATTAAGTTGGAAACTTTGAAAGGTTACTTAGGTTTCGTACTTACTCACTTAGTACACCAGAGATCTATTGTTAAAGACAACCTAGCCATGAAACATGTTTTTTTTTTCTAATACATTTCATAGAGCAATCAAACAAACAAAAACACAAACAAATATATAAATAAACAAAAACACATATCACACACACACACACACACACACACACACACACACACACACAGCAGGTAGAAGCATGACCAGGCTCCTAATTTTTTCCCCCATATTAGTATCTAAAACACTTTCACCATGGGAATAAAATGAACGAACCTTTGTTTGTAAGTTGATAACATACACGTATGTAGAAAGAGAACTACTTTTCCGAGATGGTATAAGAGTGATAAAATAGAAAAGAAGCAACTAAGGTAGTTATCTCCTATCGCATTATATACTTTAAAGCACAACTGGCACGTCTGGGTAGCACCCTCTTCACCGTCACATTTGCTAACGCTGAAACAGCGATAACGTTTCTCTTGACCTGGTGAAAAGGAATTTAATCGGATCCTTGATGGATCTTGAGATCCTTTATCTCCTAGAGTACTTCACAAAGTGTACAAGCTGCGCTTTTCTTGTGAATTCCTCTTTTCCATGTAGAGTTACAAAATACGATTGCATTGCTTACTTGTTCATGTATCCAAATACCAAAGTTGATATCATTATAATATTGTATTCATGTTTTGTTGAAACTTATGTGATTCAAAGTTCCTTAAGATATCATATTAAATGGGTTAGTCAAATACCGGTTAGTGATTGGCTAAACACAGTCAGGTGATGGAGGCACATTGTTTACTAGTATGTTCGCCCATGGGCAGAACATTTTTGTACTCTTCTCCCATGGGAAAACATTTTCACGTAACAAAAGACAAACGATACCAAACGATTGAACGATCATATTTTTTACGCAATCGATAGGATACATTTGCTTATTCCATACAATGTGAAAGAGCAGATTTGACTAACCCATATAATATAGCAGATGATGACTTTGTTGTCGGGAACATGCACCAAATGTTCCACCCTCGGGGTTTGAAATGCTATTTCGGGAGGCTATAAGTCCCTCGACTTCGTCTCGGGACCTATAACCTCCCACAATAGCATTTCAAACCCTTCGGGTGGAACATTTAGTCTGGTAGGAATGGGGGGTCCCCATGCACCCCCCGAACACATTTTTTTAACTTACTTTTTTGTAACCCTTAGGGTGTCTAGTTAATGATTTTTTTTGTTCCCAAGAAAAAATCGTGTCCCATGGGGGTCATTGGCGGCCATCTTGGCAGCCATCTTGGATTTTCAGGGAAAATCATTATCTTCCATAACTTTTGAACTACACAGTATAAAATTATAAATAAAGCATTTCTTCAGGGTAAACATGACACGAGGAATCGATTGCAATGGTTATTTATGTAATTAAAGCAAGTCTGAAACAAGAAAAGCCTAAAAATATGCAAATTTCGGTGTCATTTTCACCGAAAAATACCTAAATAGTTTACTTTTGAATAACACAACATACAGGGACAAATAAAACAGTAATTCCGAGTTAATATGGCATGAGGAATCGTTTGAGAGAGTTATTTACATGATTAAAGCAAGTTACATACAAGAAAAGTCCAAACATGTGAGGAAAACCAGTGTCGTATACTCTAGAAATATTCCTAAGTATACATAATGACAATCTCATATCTCCTAAGAGTAAACTAACCTCTTTTTCTTAACAGTCTGGTAGGAATGGGGGGTGGGGGTCCCGTGCACCCTCCTTTTTGTATCCCTTAGGGTGTCTATTTGATTTTTTTTTTGTCTCCAAGTGAAAATCGTGTCACATGGGGGTCATTGGCAGCCATCTTGGATTTGCGAGGAAAATCATTAATTTCTATAACTTTTGAACTTTCCAACATACAAGGACAAATAAATAATTTCTCCAGGGTAAATTTGGCATGAGGAATCGATTGACATTGTTATTTACATGATTAAAACAATTATGATACATGAAAAATCCAAACATGTGTTGTTTGCTCTGCCCAAATAGTCCATATACATACATGACAATTATATACCTCATATGATTGACCACTAAAGTCTAGGAATGGGGGATCCTCATGCACCCTAAATTTTTGTATCCCTTATGGTGTCTATTTGATGATTTTTTTTTTGTTTGTTTCCATGTAAAAATCGTGTCGGGGGGGGGGGGAGTCATTAGCGGCCATTTTTTTATTTGAGAGGAAAATCAGTAAATTCTGTAACTTTTGAATTTCACAACATACAGGGATAAATATAACATTTCCTTCAGGGTAACTGTGTCATGAGGAATCGATTGAGATGGTTGTTTATATGATTAAAGCAAGTTTGATACAAAAAGTCCAAAATACGAAAAATTTGGTGTCATTTACACCGTAGAGTACCCAAAATCCGTATACATACATGACAAACTACTTCACAAAAGTGACTTGGCACTTTGTCTTTAGATCATAGCTCAAATATGGTGTTTTGTATATCAAAAAAAATATATATATATGTACATATATGCAACATGCAACTCCAAGCATTTTGACGCCTCACTTGTTGAAATCAAATGAAAAATGTAAGCACAATGGCAATTCATATGCAGATACCCCTAAAAAAGCAGATCGAAAGAGGTGAACATACAAATTTTGATAACAACATGTGAAAGTGACTAATCGACAAAATTCAAACCCAAAATATAATTGAACACTTTTTGTGTGCATCTTCTATTTCTTATAATTTTGTATTTAAAGAGTTTGAGTAAGTGTATTTTCATAAAGGAAATCACTGTACCAAAACGCTCTGTCGGTTTCACCAATTTAGATGTCTGATTGTTATCATTAAACTTATTTAAGATTAAGTTAAAAATGGTTCATTCAAACGTATTTGTGTAAAGCCTTCCTGTCTGAAAATAAACATATGAAAATCACTTGACAGTCAGAAATCCACTCTCTCTCTATGACTTTAATTTGTCTAACATATTCTTAATTCTCATCCTATGCACTTATACAAACCACAGATTCGGTAAGCGATAATATGTTAGCTTTTGGTTTTACACTTCTGGTAATTTCCAGTCATCATCAAAACGATCATTGTAATCAATGTCTGGCTCCTCCTCTTCATCCTCCTCCGTCTGCGGAGTAACTTTCTGAAGCAAGTCAATGAGGGAAGTGGGAAGGATAGGGCCACTTGACCACACCGGATCCATGATACCGAAGGCTGTCTTATGCCACCTTTGTCCAGGATTAAAGAGGTAGCGCACCAGAAGATTGGCTAGTCAGATCGCTTGAAGACGGCAAGGTGGTACCCATGGTTCACACATTGAAAGTGTGAAATAAGGTTGCCTCTGTCAGGTGGGAGCAAGGAGAAATGCACCTTGGATTTGGTCATCAGTTGCTCGCCCTCTCCCACCATCTGTTTCAGCATGATGCTGCGAACGCCATTATGATAGACTTCTCCCGGGCCTCGCTATACATTTTAGGCATGTGAATGCTTCAATGTCATATGTCACCTCTGGCTCCACAGACCACCCATCACCAAGATTTGTGAGAAAAAGACACTCAACTTGGCATATTGTAAAGTCATATTCTAAGATTTTAGTAGTGTTTATTATGATAATATAATACTGAGCAACTTATTAGATTTCAGTAAAATACTTCTGAAATCATGAAATCAAACAACTCTCACCTGAATGCTATGTGGTACATGGGAAGACTTTTGTAGATTCTTTAGGGGTCCAACTTTTCCCAACCCATTAAGGCACTTTAATTGTTACATCTTCCCCGCTAAACACATACAGTCCAGGTATTTTGGTATACAGTATATGAGCTCCCGTTGATTCTATATAAATGCAAGTTAATTGACATTGACAACCTGGCAATACGTGACAGTCCGTTTATTGAGAAAGATACTACATTGTAGAATAGATTAAACAAGGACCAAGGGGATCAAGAAAATGTGTGTCTGGATTCCTCACCAAAGCTACCTTGTACCCAAGTTTAGCAGCGCACTTGAGGTAGAGCACGAGTAAACAAAAGGAATGTAACAGAAATCACATTATCTGAAGCTTAAGTGATTCCTGTTACATTCTTTTTGTTCACCTGATTATTCATCCCAGGAGACAATAAGCTCTATCCATAAGCTGCCGTCTAACAAGGAGAAGGACACCAGGGTAGCGCTCTACCTCGAGTATTCCACTATTAAGCTTGGGTACAAAGCAGCTGTGGTAAGGACACCAGACACAGACATTTTCTTGATCTTCTTGCACCATGCTTACTCCGTCACCCTCACTATCCTCCTTGATAAATGGACTGTCGGGCATTGCCAGATTGTGAATGTCGTTGAACTGGCATACAGAATCAAAGGGAGCTGGCTACTGTACCACAATACTTGGACGACATGTGTTTACAGGGGAAGATGTAACAAGTGCCTTCAAGAGCAGGGGCAAAGTCGGACCCCTAAAGAATCTACAAAGCTACCCCATGTACCATACAGCATTCAACCAGGAGAGAGTAGTATGACATTATAATCTCTGCAATATGTTTACTGAAATGTGGTAAATTGTTCAATATTACATTATAATGAACACTGCTGAAATCTTACAACATGACTTTGAAATGTGCCAATGTTTTTTGTCCCCCACTTAAACCTTGGAGATGGGTGGTCTGTAGAGCCAATAAAAGGTGACAGAAGACATT
Organism: Diadema setosum; assembly: GCA_033980235.1. Lineage (NCBI taxonomy): Eukaryota > Metazoa > Echinodermata > Echinoidea > Diadematoida > Diadematidae > Diadema > Diadema setosum. Next base: position 5,403,643 of record CM067063.1, on the reverse strand, counting down.
GGAGCATTCACATGCCTAATGTATGACCATATAAGAGGTGGAGAAGTCTATTTACAGCAGCATCATCCAAAGCAGATGATGAGAGAGGGCGAACAAATGACGACAAACTCCAATGTAGATTTCTTCATGCTCCCACCTTGCAGAGACAACCTTATCCCACACATTAAATGTGTGACTCATCGCCTTGCCATCTTAAAGAGAACTGACCAACCAATCTTTTGGTGCTCTGTATATGACTCCTTTGATTCTGGACAAGGATGGCAGAAGGTAGCCTTCGTTATGATGGAGCCAGTGTGGTCAAGTGGCCCTATCTTTCCGACTTCCCTCATTGACTTGCTTCAGAAAATTACTGAGGAAATGAAGGAGGATGAAGAAGAGGAGCCAGATATTGATTACAATGATCGTTTTGATGATGACTACCGGTAGAGAAATTAAAGATGTGTGAAATGAAAACCTGATATATCGCATAACCGCTTCTGTGGTTTGTACAGTTACACAGGATGAGCATTCAGAATACTTTTTAAGAAAAGTGAAGTCATATTGTGTTACTTTATAGTTTTTCAATATACGTTAATTCAATACTTCATGAAAAGCATATACACAATGTCATGTCACAAACGTTGAAATATATAGATGATGACTGGCGGCGGAGGGAACATACCCAATGTTCCACTCGAAGGGTTTGAAATGCTATTGAGGGAGGTTATAAGTGCGGTGCGGTCCTAGGCCTAAATTCTGTCATTTGTCACGTGGAAATGTTTTCCCATGGGAGAACATTACAAGAATGTTCGCCCATGGGCGAACATAACGAATGTACTTCCATCACGTGACTGTGTTCAGCCAATCACTAATCGGTATGTGACTAATCCTTTCAAAATATCGTATATTGCGTCTTATATCAGACAACTTTTAACAGATTTCGAAAGGAAACTTAATTCCAATCAAGTGAACTTGAATTGAATGCATACAGGATGTAAGCACAAGAGCGATTCATATGCAAATATTTCTAAATTAAAGTAGCAACAATCCACATTGATATACAGTCCCTATTCATAGGCTAGATTTCCGGCTGTAAAATGAAATGTTTCTCTTTTTGTTTTCGGACAATATACTTTAAACAAATACATTTGAATGAACTGCTTTTTTAACCTGAGAATAAATGAAACCATTTTGGCATCTAAATTTTTTAAATCGGCTCGACATTTTGACACAGTGATTGTTTCCTTGAATATATCCCAACTCAAACTCGTTTTAAATATAAAATGAAACGAAATTGAACGCGCACAAAGAGTGTTAAATTTCAGTTCAAGTTTTATCTTTGTCTATTAGTCACTTTTAAGTGTTGTAATCAACATTATTATCATGCAATGTGTCACCTCTTTTTACGGGTGTTTGCATATGAATTTCCACAGTGCTTACATTCTTATTCTATTTTACCAAGTGACGGGTGACAATGCTTGATATTAATTTTCTCTTCAGATTCTATTTAATGTTTTTGATACAAAACAAAAAAGGCCCATTTGGGCAATGATCTAAAGACAGAGTTGTTAGTCACATTTGTGAGGTATGCAATTTGTCATGTATGTAGCATGAAATATTTGGGCCATTTCCAGAGTAACAGCGCTTAATTTTTCATTTTTGGGACATTTCTTGTATCAAATTTGCTTTCATCATGTAAATGACAATCTCAATTGATTCCTCATGCTGTGTTTCGTCTGAAGAAATGTTTTATTTGTCCCCTGTATGTTGTGTATAGTTCAAAAGTTGAACTATTTGGGTACTTTTCAGTGTAACCGATACAGAATTTTTCGTATTTTGGACTTTTCTTGTATCAAGCATTTTTTTAATCATGTAAATAACCATCTCAATCCATTCCTCATGTCACATTTACTCTGAAAAAATGTTCTATTTTTCCTTGTATTTTGGAAACTTCAAAAGTTATAGAAACTATTGATTTTCCTCGCAAATCCAAGATGGCTGCCAATGACCCCCATGTGACACGATTTTCACTTGGAGAAAAAAAAAATCAAATAGACACCCTAAGGGATACAAAAAAGGAGGGTGCACGGGACCCCCCCCCCCCCCCCTTTCCTACCAGACTGTTAAGAAAAAGAGGTAAGTTTACTCTTAGGAGGTATGAGATTGTCATGTATATATGTATATAGACTACTTGGGAATATTTCTAGAGTAAATGACACTGGTTTTCCTCGCATGTTTGGACTTTTCTTGTATGTAACTTGCTTTAATCACGTAAATAACTCTCTCAAACGATTCCTCATGCCATATTAACTCGGAATTACTGTTTTATTTGTCCCTGTATGTAATGTAATTCAAAAGTTAAACTATTTGGGTAGTTTTCGGTGAAAATGACACCGAAATTTGCATGTTTTTAGGCTTTTCTTATTTCAGACTTGCTTTAATCATGTAAATAACCATTGCAATCGATTCCTCGTGTCATGTTTACCCTGCAGAAATGCTTTATTTATAATTTTATGCTGTGTAGTTCAAAAGTTATGGAAGATAATGATTTTCACTGAAAATCCAAGATGGCTGCCAAGATGGCCGCCAATGACCCCCATGGGACACGATTTTTTCCTGGGAACAAAAAAATTCATTAACTAGACACCCTAAGGGTTACAAAAAAGTAAGTTAAAAAAATGTGTTCGGGGGGTGCATGGGGACCCCCCATTCCTACCAGACTAATTCGGTATGTTCCCTCCCCCGCCAGTCATCATCTATATACTGTAATATACTCATGTAAGCGTTATGTATATCGCTTTGTATTACTCTATATGGAAATAAAATCATTTGAATTAGATTGAATTGAATTGATCAGAATAACGTGGTTGTCAAGGACTGAAACCAATGCGTTTCATAATTTTGTGTGTAAGTTTTACTATAGCATACGGTTACTCTTACTTGCAGCATTTCGTTTGGGCTGCCCTCCTTATTTCCATAATGATTCCTTCTAAACGTATAATATTTCTAGCATTGTCTAGTTGATCATATAACTCTAAGCAATATATGTAGGATGTGAGATCAGCCTTCCTGTCTTTGTGAAGAAAATTTTATCTTACCAGGGTCCTCTGCCACATTGGAAGATGAAGACCCCACTGACGCAGTTCCTATGGCAACCATGAGAATCCAACGGCAGAACAGGGTGCAGAATGTCATTCCCATTGTTCAGAATTCTTACGGCGTCACACCCACGTGCTTAATAGCAACCAGTGAAAGTCTAGTGTTTTGTTTTTGTTTCTTAGACGATTATGAAAACGAAGAGGTGGAACACCTTGCCGATCCCGTGATGAATATCATCAGGAACACTCGTGGGGAAAACTGATCAGGAAGAAACAGCGACCGTTTTCAGGTTTATGGCAGGATGAACTGTGATGGTATTAACTGGCCGTGGCAAAGTGCCATCATTGATATGCAAATCAAAACCCCATGATTTATCTTTTTTTCTGGTTTGTCCTTTAGATACTGTCATCCCCCCCCCCCCTCCAGCTTGCTTCTCTGACGCCAAACATCGTGCACAACGAACTTTCAGTTTCTGTTCCTCGAAAGCTCCCAAGGCAGAATACATTTACCTTATTTAGCTTTTGGAAGGCCATTGTATTCAGCAAATAAACGATCACCTTTTTTGGCGTACAACTCTGCGTTATGGTATTTATTCCTGTTTTGCTGTTGTTTCGTTGTTGTGGCTGTTGTTGTTATTGTATTTGTTGTTGTTAGTTTTGACTCCACATGAAAAATATGTTTGTCTTGCCTTATCGTTCGTTCGTGCGCACCTGTCCTGGTTTCATAGCATCGCTTTAAAAATTACAGAGACCGGAGGTAGTCTCGGAAAAGTTGGCCCGTTTGAAGTGGATCAATATCTAATCATCATCACTGTTACTGCTGTTTTTGTAATCAATCGCGGCTTCTTTTTTTTTTCACTGCACTGCCTATAGAAAGTGACATCCGTCGGCTAGCATTAATGTGCAAGTAGAAGTAGATGTACCTGTAGCAATAATGGCAGTAGTGGCAGCCAAAGCAGCTGAGCAGCAGTATATACTGGAAGTATCATTCTTCTTCTTCTCTTTCTTCTTTTTCTTTTTCTTCTTCTTCTTCTCTGCCTTTTTCTTCTTCTTCTTTTTCTTCTTCTTCTTCTTTTTATTATTATTATTATTATCATTGTTGTTGTTGTTACTAATTATAGTTTTTATTGCTATTATCATTATCTTCATTATTATTATTATCATTATTTAATTATTATTATCATTATTTAATTATTATTATCATTATTTAATTATTATTATCATTATTATAATTATCATCATCATCATCATCATCATTAGTAGTGGTGGTATCATAGTTGTGGTAGTAGTAGCAGTAGAAAGATATGTAACATTTTTGTCCTGAAAAGGAGTTTTTCAAAGCTGGGTCTGGTTTGTTCAACCTACCTCTACTTGCATTTAGAGAAAGCTGTGTAATACCCTGGGAAAGATAACAAATTAGGTGAATAGATAAAAAGATAAAGGAAACTTGCTTGGATCGTAATCTGGGTTAGATGAGAGCGTTTACAGAGAAAAAAAACCAGAACAAATAAACAGGCAAACCAGTAAACAGACAAGCGATTATACAAACCAAACCAATAAAAGACCCACAACAACATAAATGCTGGTCCTTGTTTCTAATTAGTGTAAAGTTGAACAGAATAGAGAAACGATGAGTTCAGCAAATTATAGAGACCTGGGTACATTTGCACTCTACAGTTATTGTTTTATTGCTGATTATGTTTTCGGGGCACGGAGGGGGCGGGAGCCATGCCTAGTTGGGGGTCCGGGCTTTAGAGATGATGACTGTAGATTTCCTTCTCACATTCACATCACGTGACAGGTAGTAATTGGCAATCACTTTGTTAGGACATCACTAGCTAGCCATCGAATCGTTTCTGTTTTTGTTGATGTTGTTGTTGTTGTTGTTGTTGTTGTTGTTGTTTTGACAATTTTCTCAAGCAATTTCTTTTTTTAAAGCCATTTTCCTTGAATGGATCCTTTAACACAATGAACATCAGAGTAACAACACGTACTACTCATAAAGTATTATCTGAATCATTCCTTTTATATTTTCACAAACAATCACGAAGAAAAAAACATATGTGCATTGAACAAAACACGGCAAGTCTCGTATGTTGTAAATGTATCAAAATACATGTATGCTTACAAGTGATGTGACAAAATAAACAATAAGCGATCATTCCCTTACACACTACTTGCGTTGATAGTGGGTAACAAAATTATCTGCATTCTGGAAAAACACATTTATACAGAGTACCAAAGCATGCAAAGTGTGATGTCATAGCAATTCATCCCCATGGAAACTGGTTCCAAAAAACATCACCTGGTCCAAATATTAATATGAACACTGTGTTGCTAACCACGCTCGAACCTGGTTCCAACACAAGCTATAACAAAAGACTGTGACATCATCAATCTATAACTTTATACATATCGGCAAACCCGATTTAAATGCTGCCCAAAGACTATACAGTGGTGACTCACAAAATGGTATGCCGTCAGATTACATCATGGCTGCCTTCTGTACAGGCAAGTTCCAAACACGCCAAACGACTTGCAACGTCGAAAATGATCTTGAAGCATTTTGAGGATCCGACACCAGACTACACAAACCACCCGGTAGTGAAAAGCCCTGGCGATCATACGCCTTTAAAAAAGTGTCTTTCGATATCCAAAACTTTACGTATCCTATGGACCAATCCAGTTTTAAAACGCTGCAACTTATGTCAGCCATCACTTGGGTGCTTTCAACATAAGAAGAAAAGATGATTCAATAGGTTATGCAATGAGTGAGGTACATAGCTTTGTCAGTGCATAAATTAACTATTGTTACGCATACTAAAGCCCCCAGTTATGACTGATATAGAAGTAAGGATAGAAATCAGCACCCAAACCGAATCGGTCCATACTGGGTCTCCGTCTATTTTGCCACGGCCTGTGATAAGTTAGCTTACACATAGCTTACATGATAAAAGTTAGGTAATATCTAAAGTTTTATTGCTTATTTTCATCTGTACCAAATAAATGATAACTGTGTCTTTCCATAACCATAGTGTCTTCAAACTGGTATATACAAACAAATCAATCTTCAAGACATTGGGGTCCTAGAAAAAAATTACTATGACATTGTGAACAAGCAAAACTGAGTTTACAGAAATATTAACACTATTTACAACATTCCCACACCTACTGCTTAGGTATATGATACGATATAAGGCACATTGTTTGCCAAGAACAATTCTTTGTCCGCATCGATGACATCAAAAAATCATTAAGTATCAACATTAAAGATTTGCACTTTTCTCTAGACCAGCATGTACGAAATAATACATTGAATTGCGTTCACGATTAGAATCTGCATATTTTCATTTACATGAACACTTCCAGACTTTATAATGCATTGATCATAATATTCGATACAAAACGGGCTACTTTTCTGGTTGGTGTTCTTCTTGATTAGTATCATCCAAATCCTTCAAAATACATTTAGGTGACCATTTTTTACAATGACGTATTCTTATAGTTGAAAGAAAAACAAAATAAGAGCGTATCCAATTATACAGCTTATGAAAATGTCTCTCATACATGTTTTATCAATCATCTGTGCCCCGCATTAATTTCTTGTCCATAGGTTGTGAACGAGTGTGACAATCATGCATTCATTCATTCATTCATTCATTCATTTTTTTTTTTTGTATAATCGGCTCATTGACACAAAAAGGGTTAAAATGTTTTCCTTTATGATGTATTTAGAACTTTTCATCATTGATTTTATAACGCAAGTATGTAAATGACCGGGGTACCTCTGTGACGTCATCAACTCTTCTAATTTGCATAATGTTGGGTCAACATAACTGTTCTTGGAAATCAAGCGATCTATAATTCCAAAACTCTCTTGTAGGTGGTCTTTTTTTTTAAGCAAACTTTCAGGTGTCTGTCGATTTTTTCCTTGTCAAAGTTAAGTGAAGCACAGAATAGATCTTGTTGTCTTCCTCTTAAAAATAAATATATGTATTTCCACACTGTTTCAGAGCAACGTGTCAATCACTAATCACAACAATAACCTTTGCAATAAAGCAAGAGGAAAAGGATGTGGACGAGGTCTATGACAGGATTCCGACCAGGGTCGATCTATGGTCCGATGTTCCTGGCACGACCTCGCTCTACATTCACTGGTAGCGAGCAGAAATGTACAAGGACAAAATCGAAAAATGATAATGGCAGCGTCAATTCATTGAAGCTTTCCTATATCATGCATAATGTGCTCAGGCTTATGAATTCAAACATGTCAGTCATGAGTCTCGATGGAAATATACAAATCACCTTTTCTTTTTTTTTTCTTTTTTTTTGAAGTGTAGAAAAGGGTGGTTGAATAAAACGTTCTCATTACACCGTCACATACACTTTTTCTTTCACTTTATAAATCTGTCAGGAACATACACTAAATTGAGTGCATACTCGTTTATCAACGTCTTTCTTTCCTCTATAAGGAGAAGCAGTATGCCCAATGCACTACTGCCGTATTGTACGTCGCATTGCCTCTTGATTTTCCTCCTAATGCTTGTAGGCCTACGTGCAAACCTGTTGTCGTGATAACGACGCTGTCAATTGCGAGAATACTGGTAGCACTGAAGAGGCTACTAGTACCCTGGTTGAACAAGAACAGATTCAACATTTCAATACTGATTGGCTTTTGGTAGGGTTTCAATGACACTGGCCCTTTCGCTTGTGATTTATGTCGTCCAACGCTTGACAAATTCAACATGAATTCTTTTCATCACCATTCATTCCTCAATACGATGAAAGATATGGGCATTTGAAAAGAATAATGATTTTATTGCATCCCGAATTATGAACGAGTATCCATCGATGAATTTCCTTCATGACCGCTATTCTTCAATGAGTAACAATTACTAAATCAGTCGGTGTTTATTCAGCATCATTGACAGAAAAAAAAACAAAACTTAACAACCTCTCAAATGTCCATTCCAGGCTCCCGATTGCATGATTATTAAAAAATTATGACAAAAGTGATACCAAATTGTAGAGGAGGGTTTTCGTTTTCAATCTTTAAGATAAACCAAACATCGCCTCTGCTTAGTCAACTGATTAAAAAAAAAAAAACCTGACTATGTAGCAGTTGGTGCTAATGGACCGTCATTTGTCAAGGACCAGAACAGGTGCAACAAAGCGACGTCCAAGGATGATGATGTCTGTTCCAGAGAATCTCTTAGCTCTTGCCATCATCACCTAAAATCTTTCATCAGCAATTTGAGACCAATGCGACAGCTTTACTGCTTACAGTCTTGTGATAAGAGTGACTGAAAGGTGGCCGTTCAGTACGGCTGGTGCATGGTCAATCTTTGCGGCCAAGAAAGTCCCTAGAAGTCTTCGAGACTGACGTAGGTCTTTGGCTGGCACAAGATGGCCAGGGTACAGATGACCGTCGAGATGAGGAAGATCCACATGAAGAGTCGATCGAATACGACGGCGACGTACTTCCACTCATTTAGGACTTCGTCCTCGGCGTCGGCTTCACGGTTCCTCGCGGTCATGTACTTGAGATTGGCGGCGATGTCATGCAGCATCGATTCGAACTTCCAAGCGGAGCCAGACACGAGCTCTTGGGACTTCTTTCCGCCGTCCTCGACGGCAGACACGCCGTTGTGCCGTGGCGGGGCGAAGCTCTTCTCGTAGCCGTTGCCCACCTTCCCGTCCTTGTTGGCCGCCTCGTTGTCGTCGCCGTCACCGTCGTCGTCGTCGCCCATGCTGATGAGCTCCTCTCCCATGAACATGCAGCGGGCGAGGACGGAGAAGGAGAAGTGTTTCAGCCATCGAGGGACGCGATGTGTGCCGGGAAGGCGGAAGTGCAGCCACAAGACAAAGACGGTCATCACGGTCGATAGGGACACGAGAACGATGACGCATGCGTAGTACTGAGCTGGACGAGGGATAATGGGATGCAGACATTTGAAAACGACCTATGAATCTTACTACACTGGAGGAGTGAAGGGTCAGCACAATTCACTTGTGTATCATTAACTTTTGTCAACGTTTGTGCTGCTGTCCCAAAAATTACAATTTCTAGGAACCTTTCGATAACATTTGCAATTTGAGAGATGAAGTGCATATCAATTATATAATCATGTAATTATCATGATCAATCATCTAAATGAAGAGTGTTTGGGGTAGTACCTGCGAGCTTTGCTGTTGCTTTGAAAATTTCATATAGTGACGGGAAATACACATCATATAAGTCATAAATGTCACATGATATTTGCCATTAGGCATAAGCAGGTGCTGGTTTTACTTGATGTCATTCAAAGCTTTAGGATAAGAAATAGGATACTGATTGTCGAATTTAGGTTTTACGGGTCATAGGATACACGAAATTTTCTATGTTCTTTTTGACCAAGTAAATTTTTGAACTTTTTAATGTCTTGATTTAAATCTTTATTTCAACTTTAAGTTCGTCACAAAACTTGTATTCGATGTTTGCTCTTTCTGCTTGGTGCAGTTCATAAAAGGTTGGAACGATAGTAGTGGTCAGACTGTAAAAAAGTAGGTGATGTCGAAATGTCATGTATACGATTGAAAAAAAAATCGAGTAAATAAACTGTAAACTCAGCTTTGATTCAGGGTTCGTACATGAATTTTTATGGTTTATGATGGGGAGGCGCTACTAAAATGACGTGCAAGTGTAGCTACGAAACTAACCAATCAGCGGCACCACTTCCGAGGTTGGCGGCATGGTCTCCGCAACCAGCAGGAGGAACACGGTCATGGCCAGAAGAATGGTGATCCCCAGAGTGACTTTTTCTCCAGCGTCGGCAGGCATGATGAACACCAAAGTGGTGATCAGCGAAATCAGGATGCACGGCCCCAGGGGATTGATCATATGAAATAGCGCCCTCCTGCGGATAATGACGGTGAAGTCGACGTCGGGGTAAGGCTCCGCGCAACACTGGTAGAAAGCGATGTTGTTGCGAACCGGCATGCCAATGAGCGTCCACTCGCCGTTGTCGATGTACGACGAGACGTCGCCGCTCATGGATCTGTTCCTTAGATCAAGCTGAAAGCCGTTGTAGGCCCAGGAGCCAAACTTCAAATGGCACTGCTGCTCGTCGAATGGAAAGTAGGTGATGTCGATCTTGCACGTGCTCTGGTAGATAGCCGGGGCGTTCCAATAGACCACCCCTTCGTGCGTTACGGTTGCACTGGTGAGCATCATACCGCTGAAACCACTGTCAGCGCTGATGAAATCAATCAATCAAGAAAAGGACAGAAGCAAAATATTATCCATAGCAAGACAAAATAAAGCTTAGAAATGGCAGAAAAGAGATTTATTCAACCATATCTACAATGATAATGGTTTGAACTAAAGTTGGTCACCTGATGCGGTTAAATTTTTTATTGTTAAGTTATCTCATGTTGAAACTTCGAAGACTCATCTTCAACAAGAAACGAAACAACCATAAAAAGTCATTAGGGCCTTTGGGATATCCATCTCAAGACTTATGCTACATTTAACTCTCGTGACTTTTACTGGCATCTAACTTTGATAAACTTCAAAGAACTGTTTTCCACTTACTTGGTGTACAGGACAATGTCTGGTCTCCATATTGAGTCTACAGGCACAATCAAGACAGACGTGTTGCCGTAATCTTCAGGATTCCATCTGAAATTGCTGTCAGTCCATTGCTGGTAAATGTAATCACGAAATTAATTGAAGTTTTACATGCAATCAGAAAATCATTGTAGAAAAGAGAGAAAGTCACGTAGAATTATTCAGCGGGGTAACCCAATTTGCAATGACAAAATTTGATGTAATGACAACTCGAATTAACTCATTTCTCTATGTTCATGGGCTATTGTTACATTACAGAGCTTGAAAGAGCACTTACGTAGTTTAATTTTTCATTAATATAACTGTAAGATATTCTTAACCATTAATCAATAATTTAGTTTGAATAACCTCAGCACATATATCAACTAGGCAAGGGAATGTGCTTTCATATATAGTTAAAATGAAGCTTTTTTAATTACTTTTCTACAGTGTAGAGTCAATCAAGAAGTCCGTTGTAAGCAATATTTATCTCTTAACAAGGGTCATTTTATGAAATAAGCATTTATATTTCGTTCTGTTCTCTCTGAATGGTAACTTTCATAGGTATTCGAATCACATTTCTGAAGACAAGACAAACAAATGATAGAAAAAATGCTAGAAAAGTTAAAATGCAATTTTGTTTTAGAAACTCTATGATATCAAGAACCTGGAAAGTGGAAAAAGATATGGATAAAATGTTTATTTACAATTTGATCTATCATTAGAGTTGTCCTAAAATGCTCACACCATACTCTTTTCTTTTTCAACTGTGCCTTACCATTCTCATCCAGAGGTTGCTGGTAAGGACTTGACTTTTCTCATCCTGTGGAATAAAAGAAAAAATGAGAGAAAGAGTTCAACAGCCAGAATAGTATTATGTTGATTTCGACTTAAATCTGTCGATAACAGGTATCAAATACCATTATATATTTCATACATTTTTGGTAACTTATTCGTGTATGTTCATCGTCAGAATAAAATGCAGCTTATAATTCTTCACAATGTTACATTGTAGGTCTTTACTCACATCCATTTTGTTAGGTTTGCTTTACAGTTTTACCTGCCATGCAACCCTATACAAAAGAACGGGAAAAAAAGGGAGATGTAGCTGTGCACCAGTCTTACACACCGTCCCACACTAGGAAACTGACCAATAGTGCTGACCCCTCATGGTCCGCCCAAGTTGACCGGAAATAGTCGCCAAACAGTATCAACTCTACACGTTGCGCCATGGGAGAAGTAGAAGTCCTCCGTAGTGTGAACAGAAATAACCGCTTGTGTTTGTCAAGCCATTAAACGAAAGAACCCTACCATTATCACCATTGTCGTCAGCAGCATCATTGTCGCCATCATCATTACCATCACCATCACCATCACCATCGCCATCACCATCATCATCATCATCATCACCATCACCATCATCATCATCATCACCATCACCATCGCCATCACCATCACCATCGCCATCACCATCACCATCACCATCACCATCACCATCATCATCACCATCACTATCACCATCATCACCATCATCACCATCACCATCACCATCACCATCACCATCACCATCACCATCATCATCACCATCACCATCACCATCATCATCACCATCACCATCATCATCATCATCACCATCACCATCATCATCACCATCACTATCACCATCATCACCATCATCACCACCATCATCGCCATCACCATCATCATCACCATCACCATCACCACCATCATCACCATCACCATCACCATCACCATCACCATCGCCATCACCATCACCATCACCATCACCATCACCATCATCATCACCATCACTATCACCATCATCACCATCATCACCATCACCATCACCATCACCATCACCATCACCATCGCCATCACCATCATCATCACCATCACCATCACCATCATCATCACCATCACCATCACCATCACCATCACCATCGCCATCACCATCACCATCACCATCACCATCACCATCATCATCACCATCACTATCACCATCATCACCATCACCATCACCATCACCATCATCATCATCATCACCATCTTCAACATCCTCCACCTCATCATCAACACCACTATCATCTTCATCATTGCGTTGTCATCACCAATTGTTCATCATGCCAAGTTTTGCTCACCATGTCGATAATCTGCTGGATGGCGGCACCTAACCGCACCACAATGGTGTCGGTGGCCCGCTCTACGGGGCGGACGATGCTGCTGTAGTTGGCAAACATGTCCCGCAGGAGCCGATATTCATCTTCAGTGCCGCGTGCTCCTGTTGAGATGGAGGATAATAATTCAGTCAATTCCACTTACAAACATTTAACCCATCCTATGCCTTTAGTACCGATTGGCAAAAACAAAACAAAACATAGCGTTGTACACGCACTATGCAAAGGGTTAACTTAAGTTGTTGCAGATGTGTTGATGCGGTGGTCCCAATAGGGGTAAAGAAGAAGGCTTGAAATGTTTGCTGAGTATTTCATAACGTGAAATCTTCATCACAGTTAATCCCTCATTTGCATCGATAAACAGTTTGCATATGATGTCGATGTCGTTTTAGGACGGCGGTAGTTAAAGAGTTAAACTCTTCTGCTTCCCTTCCCCCTCCCCTCCGGCATCCCTCTCCCCCGCCTTTTCGTGCACAAAGCGCCCGAGAGATCGGGGCCCGTTTCATAGAACTTGTCATCAGTGACAAGTTGTCATAGATGTGACAAGCTACTGAAATCCTTGCATCTGATTAGCTGAGAGCAAATTTGTCATGGAAATGTGGCAGTTGTCACTGATAACAAATTTTATGAAACGGACCCCGGAACGAAATTTTCACCTACATGGCGGTTGGGAAAGTCAGCACAAATTATAATCATCATCCCTAATATTGGTTACGTCAACACAACAGCCATGTTTACTAATATAGGTATATTCTATACGTTTTTATAAAACACTTCTCATGACTCCCAAAAAGCTTGCTGGAGGTTTCCATGGACTTGCCCGACATAGCATCAACTAATGCGTGCAAAGGGCATTCAAAGGCATTGAGTGTACTCGTAGACAGAATAGCTTGTTTGTATGTCCTATGACGTAAATAACCATTGCACTAGTAAACTTGCAGGGTTTTATTCACATTCGTTTCATTCCTTTCGATAGCAGTCATTATAGGTTGCCATTTTAATGTCTGCGCATTTTACACATTTTACACAATTAAACATTTTTTAATCAGAATTTGCCACTTGACCTTTTATTCGATTTATCTTTGTTTCTCTTTTATTTTCACTTTTGGGACAAACTCTTATAATGGCAAGAAAATAACTTACAGTATATTATTTTCCTTTGTGACAAGACTATCGCTTATCAGGTACGTAGCCTGACCAAAAATACCCACAATTCAAACAAAATCACAACAATTCCCCCCCCCCCCCTCCTTGTGTCATAGTGCTGAAATAAAGATAGGTAGATCAATACAATCGACAAGTTAAAATGCATGTTAATCCTACAGCCTTCAGCACTTTAATGCTCCCATGTATGTGTGTGTAATGTCCACCCACCTTGTCGAGGGACGACAATGGAGATACAATTATGGATGGACATTAGAATCCGGGATCTACTAAATACTGGTATGGTAACTGTGGAATGGACCTGCGTCAAACAATCTTCAGCATAAAACATGTTAAACTTTCAACTCAAGGACAATAATACGTAGATTGCTTACGTCCTGGTCTCTACTCGACCCCATGTCCTTTCGATCGGCTGACCAACGCCTGAACAAATTGTCCATCGGGTTTCCACAAACAACAGTCATCAGCTGTCTTTTAATTAGGATGCATTATTCATAATCTATATCAATTTCTGATGGTGTTACGTAACAACATACTGCCACGCTTACGTGTAGAAATTTGAATGCGTAATTGAAAGGCGAGGCAAGATATTCTGATTCCAGTGGTTTATGGGGTAACATAGACACACAAAAATACTCATACACACACCTTCATACAAGTAGAGGGTCTCACATGATATACATACACACAGAAACACAAACATACTATAATAATGAATCTATGCGTATTATGATAACATATACAAAATGTGTTCTTTCTCGCAAAATATGTGTCAGATGAACTTGATAAAAACATACTTTAACAAGATGTAAGGGAAACATTGGTACATATTACTTTTACAGTATTTTGCTAAAAATGCCAACGAACTCTGTTGAAATATGTTTGTATCGTTGCAGTTGAAAAGCCTTTCAACTGCAACGAATGAAAATCTATAAAGATATATATTCCCCTTTCCTCCTGTATCCGGCTACGTGAAATATTACAACAAAGTAGAAATCAACGTTACCCAATTCGTTACCTAATACAACATGATAAAAGTATGTATGAATGCAAATAACTCTTTTTCTGCCTCCCTTCCTTTTCTTTCCCTCCTTCTCTTTCTTCTTATTTTTTTTCTTCTTCTTTTTCCTCTAATTTAGATTTCATCTTGTTATGCTCCCTTTTTTTCCTTTCATTCTCCCCGTTTCTGTTTTCTTTGTGACGTATTTTCACAATGATTGGTGGTATAATGGGGTGGATTTTCTGATTACACAAACATGCCGAAAGTAATGAATGCGTTTATCCTGAAGACTAGAATTTCGAGCAGGGACGATGAATTATACCAAACAAAATGGTCGATGAATCAAAAACAAGCAAACAAGAAAGTAAAATTTACTTACCCGCTAATAGACTCGCCAGAAAACATACAACGACCCAGTTCGATGCCATTGAAAGACGTTTTGTATCTTCCTCGTGATAGTGTGCTGATGAAGAACAGGAATATCTGGCTATCGAAAAATACCAGGAACGCGGGATACGTTTGATACAAGTTTGTTCTGGAATCCTAGACTGCAGGTTACGTAGAAAGGCAGTAGGCCTACGGGAGTCCTGACAGAAGAAATAATACTTTCTTTTCTAACAGAATAAACTATCAGAACGTAAAGTCCAGCCCTACACTGCCTGCCCGCATGACATCGATCAACGCTGAGATGATATCGATGTGCGCTCTTTTACCTGAAAAACATTCTGCGCATGCGTCGATTCAATATGCAGAATGACTGATGCAGTCAACATTTCAGTTCTTATTTTAGAAAGTTGACGTAATTGTCCTGAAGAATGTGTAACATTTGACAAATGGACCAGGTGTAATTCTTAACGCTAGACTGTAGCTGCATTTCGTTTTACAAAAGTTGTATGACTTACTTTTAATTCGATAACTTTTTGATAGATTTTATGCATTCACAGCCAATAAGTGAATGGATAAGAAATATACATTCTATAGATAGGTTTAACACTTAAAATGCAACTCCCATAATCCTCATCGCACTTCGTATGATGATAATGATAATATTACCAGTATCAGCATCAGTCTTGGTTCTTGTTAAGAAATACACAAAGCACCAAAGCTTACAGCATGAGACGATGTAAAGTGAGAAGGAGAGAGAGAGAGAGAGGCATCGATACAGGGGCAGCAGCCGTTAGAAGAGCTTGACGTGGATAGCGACTTCAACTAATGAAAACAAAATGAAATGAGTGATTTTTACATCTAAATTATTGTAAGGTACATTTGCTAAATACAAGGTTAAAATATTGAATTGGGCAGGTGAGTGTTTGGGTATGCTGTTCAGATAAAATAGGTGTGTTATTAAGTTTATATCAGACATTGCGAATATATGCGTGCAAGTGTAATAGTGCACGATACTGCAAACACTAAAATGAGCATGAATCATCTCAGGGTTATTACAATGTTAGTTAATATCTTCCCACTTTTTATAGTATTTCAAGATGGTAACATGATCTCAACTGCAGAGTCTGCATATCGGGGAACGTGAGTATGCATAGACTGATCGGAATTTTCCCGACAGATTGCGGATTGGGACACGGCAACACTGTATTATTGATTATAGGCCTACCGCACCCATCGGTCTGCCCATGCCCCCGTTTTAATGTGTGGGCGCTGGCTTAAAATCTGTCAAGCTGCCCGTAATGTGATTACTGCTAGATCATGAAATGTACATTGTGTACTGTGAGAAGAAATCATAACTTGGGTAGCATCAAAACTGACAAACGATCGAGCTAATTTTGGTGTACAAGTTACTGTATACAGGATCTGTTAGTTTGATGAAATGCAATATCCTTCACTTCTTTTAACCTTTGCTGTGTAGCACTTTCGGAATGCAGATCAATGTCTATGCGCTCTGATGGATGGTACACTCAGCAAGCGGGGAAAGCTCGGGCAGATTACATGCATTGATTTCCGCTAATTAAACGCACTACTTCGTGAAAGGGTGGCGACATTTCGCTTACAACATGCATGGAGAACCTATACATACAGTAAATTATAGACCCTCTATTAGTCCGTCCAATTTGTTTGGGTGTGTCTGCTGTGAAGTATCAGTACGCTCCACCCTTTCATAGCACACCTTCAAGATGGATGACTAATAACATTTTTGAAATGTTGAACAGAATAACTATTTCCTGATACTTGCTTTGTTATGAGGCGTTGCGCCCACTTATTCAATATGCACCAAAGAGGTCACAGTGATCACAATTCACAGTAAATTTGTCGGCTTCTGGGAGAGAGACTATCTACTTTAGTAAAATGCCCATCTGCACAACCGTTCCTCCCTTTGCTAAATGAATTCGTTATGGGGGGAAATATATCTTGTTATCCTGATCGATATCAGAACTAACCACACTCTGTTTATGCTAATTTATATGATTAGATGTTACATAATGCTTTATGCGCGCAGCTCACCAAAGTAATATCGGAGTTTCTCAGTTGCGCATGCGCACAAAGCAAACACTCCCTACTCTTGCCTGTGGAACTTGGGAAAAGTGGTTGCTCCAAAAAGAAAATTTGTGAAATCTCTCTCGATGCTATGCTTTTTGCGGGAAAAGCCAGTTAATCCCGTCCTTGATTTGTATCCGATTCTTGTGATTTTCTGTTGTTTTCGAAGGAAACTAAGTTCACTATATCCTCATTGAAAGACGCAAGCTTTGCAACATCAGAAATTTACTTTTCGTCAGTGCGATGGGAACCCCAGGAATCAACAAAATGCTGATGACATTATTTGTGGCGGTTACTGTCGCCGGTGAGTAGACCAGTTTTAAACACATTCCAAAATTATGGATCCGGTCATGATTTCGTTGTTTCGCCGTGTCAATCCACTTTGTATTTCATTGAGTGCGTATTGATAGCTGTAAGAAAACATTCACAATTTCACAATATCGTAGAAACAACATTACTCTTAGATCCCTGCTTGAAGTATATGGAGTTTTTAGTTCTGATTATGCACCGAAGCGTTCAGTTAATTCTATTTTTGGCCAGTGAAAATGTCACAAATGATCTGTGATCTCTGGGTTGGAAAAGAAACAGCTGTATGAGTAGCAATCTACCGTAGCAGTCTATGGAATCCACAATAGTGGTTGTTGATGTACAGCAATAGTTATAGTCAAGTATTTACTTAGTGGTGCCGTATAGGAGAGGAAAGGGATATCGATGCTAGTAAGACAGATAATGCATCACTCAGTGTAATAAATACGGTGATGGAAGTACCACTGAATTGAATAATAGTAATACATGTTATACGATTAATCTGACTGACACCAGTACAAACACACACCAGGTGCTCCAGTTACACGAGTATGGTAATAGTACATTGCGTTATGTGACAGAACACTAAAAGATTTCCATTCCACTGTAATGTACCAATTCCTCTAACATTATAAGATACACACATAAAACAACACCTATACACTGCCAACCTGGCAATCCTCACTATCGTAATAATTTTCGTTTTTCATTATGAACATCACCTCAGACATTATCATTATTTCACCCATATTATCAGATTAATTATTTTGTTCATTCGAATTCTCATTTGATTGATACAGCACTCTTTTTTTTTTAAGCAAAGCAAAACAACCGGTATCTCATACCTCCAAAAGAAAAACGCCAAAATACATACAATAGGCCAGTTTGTAGATTGATAGACAATCCATACGCCATCATCATCATCATCATTGCCAGGCGAACCGTAATAATGGTCACTTGATGAGTGTGGTCTTTTTTTTTTTTTTTTCAGGCGTGTCCGGCCAAAGCTCCGATACCTACCGCCTTATCACATCTCTGATGTCGAACTACTCGAAGGATATCCGGCCCGTCGTGCGATCGTCACAGTCCATCATCGTCCGGTACGGCGTGGCCATTCAGCAGATCATCGACTTGGTCAGTAACTGCATAACATAACTTTTAGATATAAGCCGAATTATTCCCAAAAAAAAAAAGGATAAAGACCAATATTCAAAAGAGTGTCTATGCACTGTATATATTGGTGCCTGGTTCTAAATCTATGTGTCCTCAATTCTGTAGAAGGCTCAGTGTTAATAGAGACGCATTGTGATAAAAGCAATGAGATGTATAATAATCAATGTAAAGGTCATTGTTGCAAAGCGTTTTATCTCTGCCATACACAATCAATGCTTACAAAATATTCGTCTCAACTTCGGGGCTATATCATAATTATTATGACAACTGTATGTTTTGAACCTTTCTGACATTTTGTGTGAATCATTGGATCTTTAAAAGGGGTGGTAAGCGATGTAGGCAAAGAGGGAAATGAAATAAAAAAAGAAGAAGAAGAAGAGACCTATATCCCCTAATCCAACGCCTTACATCAATTAAGATTTAACCTCCGTTTTGGGAAAAGTAATCCCAGATTCCCAAATAAATCACCCCTGAACTTTTAAGCCGATCGATTTGAGTTTTTCATCCATACATTTTTCTTCCCTTCCAGGACGAAGTCAACCAGATAATAACAACCAACGTTTGGCTTCGACAGGTAAGAGTTCAAAACCATGACAAATGTTGTAGTTCCTAACAGAAAAAAAGAAAGAAAAGAAAACAAGTCTTCAGTCTATCTCTATATAGAAGCGTTGAAAATGAGGGAAATTTGAAGATGTATATTGTATTGTGTGTACTTTATTTATTGATATAATAATTTGCTGACTATCTCACCGTTGTTACCAATTACCTTCTCTCATATTCCTGACTTGACGGAGGTCACAGTGCATATGACTAAGGATAATAAATTGTTTTACTGCACGGTTTTAGTTTCCTAAGCCTTTATCATAGCAAATTTCCACCTTTATAAAAAGTGTTCATTATCATCTCTTTAATTGTTGTAGCTATTTCTCTACATGTATTCTTTATCAGTCTCTATCTATCTACACACGGTAAACACGGCTCAGTGAATAGTGGCTGCAGGTTATAACATTGTTTGATTAGTCTGAATTTGCACTTTTTTCACTTTAGAATAATTGCTGTTCATAATGATGACGTCTAGCTATAAACGTTTTGAGTTATCCATGTATTACAAGCCCGCTTTTACTTGACCACTCTTTTTCATAATTACTTTTCTGTCAACCTTTTAAAGCATGCATCGTCGTTTTTGATAAATTTACATAATTGCACATCTTTATATATATAATATATATGTTAGGTTATACTTTACTATCCCACTGGTTTTTTTTTTATCCAAAATGTATTGTTCAAACAATATGATTATGTAATGCATGCTTTATATTTTGTTAATTGAATATGTCTATAATCTATATCCCTTTCTCCTCCTCTCTTCGCAGCACTGGTCTGACTGGAACTTGCGATGGGAACCTGGTGAATACGGCGGGATCCGCAAGCTTACCCTGCCCTCAACCGACATCTGGAAGCCTGACATCATTCTCTACAATAAGTAAGGTCACGTGATGAGTGTGTGCAGGGATAGTTACGTAACAGCATTTCTGATTGTGGTTTCCCGCCATTCATTGTCCCGATTTCATAGTTTTATTACATTACCAAGATGACCGAATGATAATGATGATGAGAGGGAGGCTGTCCAATATACTTGGAGACTGAGTTTTAACGTTTATCATTGTTATTGTTCATTTCCATCTGTGAAGATGGCTGGATAGCCCATAAAAAATTATTCAGATACACTAAGCTGGTCATCCATGGGGTCTAGTTGAATGTGAGTTGGGACCACTTCACCGGGTTAAACACCCTGCTCTTTGCGGTGAATGAATGAAGCGGGATCTTTTACGTGCATGAGTTGTGACTCTCTCACACACGGGACCTCTATAGCCCTTTTCACACTTGTGTTTCTTAACCCCGGACTTTCTCTGACCCAGGACTATCGTTAGTCCCGTACCAATTTTTTCAGCTTTTTACACTGGCCAATTAGTCCCGTACTATCTCTTGTCCGGGGCTAAGGAGAAAACTGACCTTTTTACACTCGTATTTCTTAGCCCCGGACTTTCCAAACCACATGAATATTCATGATTACGCTGTGTACTGTACACGTACACGCACGCACCGGCAACATTTGATTACCTCGTTTCTGATTGGTCAGTGAGGGTCGGACTTCGTCTCCGTCGCTTAGCCCAGGATTATTTTTTTCGTTCTGTTTACACTCACTTGCTTGGCACCGCAATTGCGGTGCTAGGCACCGCAATTGCGATGCTAACCCTGCTATTTTGCAGGGCCAGATAGTACCGGAATATCGGGGGGGGGGGGGGGGGGGGGGGGGGGGCTAACCCACTTTGGCAAAAACGAGTGTAAACAGAAAGTGGGCTAAGGATAGTCCCGTACCAACGGTTGGGCTAAGCCCCCCCCCCCCCCCCCCCCCCCCTTAGCCCCACCGTTGGTACGGGACTAAGCAAAAATTTACAAGTGTAAAAAGCCCTTATTTTATGTCCTATCCGAGGGACAGAGTGTTTTGCCTCCTGCTAGAAGGGACGGTATGATTACACACAACATTGCTCAGTTCAGACTCGGGTTCGAAGCCGGGCCCTTAGGATCGTGAGGTAGACGCGCTACCGACTGAGCCAACTCACCACCCTATTAAGGGTGCTCTACAGAGAAAACGAAATATAACACAAATCAACCTGCACGATAATTATTCGGAAGGAATCTGATATGAAAAATGAGTCAAAGTCACTTAGTCAAGTTGTGTTCAGACGGGAATGCTGTTGCATTTGCAACAACGATGGAACCACATTTATATAGCGCATTTCACTTCAGTCTCTCAAAAAAAAAAAAAAGAAATGACAAAATTGGTGCAGATTTATACCGAGTTCTCTTCTTAAGCAGACCAAAAAAAAAAAAATTAGAACTTACGTAAGTATATCCAACAAATCTGCATTTTCATTGTAGTGGAGTGCAGTCGAATTCATCCATAGTTTTGTAGATGCAACTTGAAATGAACGTAACCCATAGATTTTGATTTAATCTGTGGAGAAACCAAAAGTGACTTGATTCTTTTACCTCTTAAACCTCTGCTATAGGCTTTTAGTCATGAATAAAATCTTATAGGCAGACTGGGACAGAACCGTTCAAGCGTTTGGATAAGATGTAATTTCTTTTTAGTTGTTTTGGCGCATGAGTTCTGCTATTTTTAAAGCCTATTGTTTTCTTTTGTCATCACTAGCATTCATCTGTTAATACATTCATTTGTATTGCTTTGTCGTGGTTTATTTTTTGCTAGTGCTGACGACACATTCGAAGGCATAATGAAGACGAACGCAGAAATTTCGTACGACGGCAGCGTAACGTGGAACGCGCCGGCCATTTTCAAGAGCTCCTGCAAGATTGCCATTAACTACTTTCCATTCGACGTGCAGCGATGCACGCTTCAGTTCGGTTCATGGGCCTACACCACGCAGCACCTGAACCTCATGAATCGGTCGGCAGCGGGGGACCGCAGCAACTTCATCATCAACGGCGAGTGGCGACTGGAGGCGTTTCCGGTTATCCGAACACTCTACCAATACGCCTGCTGCGAGTACCCGTTCTCTATCCTCGATTTCGTCATCACCATCCGACGCAGGTGAGTCCTTTTTGTTCGGATTGCAGATGGCGCCCTTTAATTTGAGAGATGCCGTCAAATAAATGATTCGAATGCTTCGACGTGCTTTTCATTTTTTTTTTTAGACGATCTCTCCGTAAAATGAGAAGTTTGGGGGGGGGGGCATCAAGATTGCAGTAATTAGAAAACACTTTCATGAAATATCAGAGAGCAAATAATTCTAAGAGAAATCAAAAGTTTATTAGATAAAAAACGGTATTAAAATGGCTGAGATATCCAATACAAAGTAGAAATAAGTGGTCCTAATAAAAGGCATGGGTCCCAGTTTTTATTAGGACCTCTTTGTTTTTGGATATCTCGGCCATTTCAAAACCAATTTTCATGTAATAAACTTTGCATACCTCTAAGAGTTGTGTGCTCTTCTATATTTCAGTTTTCGGGCGGTGAGTTGGCTCAGTCGGTAGCGCGTCTGGCTCACGATCCTAAGGGCCCGGGTTCGAACCCGAGTCTGGACTGAGCAATGTTGTGTGTAAGCATACCGTCCCCTCTAGCAAGAGGCAAAACACTCTGTCCCTCGGATAGGACATAAAATGGAGGTCCCGAATATGAGAGAGTAACAACTCATGCACGTAAAAGATCCCGCTTCATTCATTCATCGCAAAGAGCAGGGTGTTTAACCCGGTGAAGTGGTCTCACGTCACATACAACTGGACCCCATGGAAGACCAGCTTAGTGTAGCTGAATATGGGCTATCCAGCCATCTTCGCAGATGGAAATGAACAAACAAACAAAAATTTCTAATTTTCTCGCAAAAATTCAAAACCCGAATTTCCACCTCAACCAACACTATATCATTCTTTTAAAGATTTTTTTTTTCTTAGTCATTATCATTTTAACAGAAAATGCAGTCGGTATTTATTTTTCTGTTTATGATTTTTACTTTTTTTAGGAAAGTGTAAACGAATATTTTGAAGACATTTCCTCATAGCAGCGCAAAGAAAAAAATACAACAGATGACACAAAAGATAATATTATATTGGATATAGACTGGATAATGTGTATCATCACATCGAGTTTGATTCATAGAATATTAATGTCTACACGCATTGGTGGCAAAATGAACGCAAAAATACGACTATTTACACATAGTCTACCATATATGGCCCTGAAATGTTGTTGATTAGCCTTGATATCATTGCATTTAGTTTTGTAGTAATACGTTTTTCTATATTGTAGTCTAATATTCTTTATGTTACTTTTGGTCAGTGTTATGTATGTTACCAGGTTTTGTTGTAAAATATGATAATAAATTCAATTCAATGCAAATTTCTGTACTTCTATCTCCAAGTAATAGAACACTTACTATTTCTTTTCCTCTTTTTGTTCTTCTTCGTTTTCTTTATGTAACAGATCTCTCTTCTACGTACTGAACATGTTGGTTCCGTGCATCCTGGTTTCGGCTCTGACCCTGCTTAGCTTCTACCTCCCCGCCGATGCTGCGGAGAAGATCACCCTCTGTATCACCATCCTCCTCTCGCTCACTGTCTTCCTCCTGCTCGCTGCCGAGACCATGCCGCCGACCTCGGAGGTTGTTCCCCTCATATGTGAGTAACAATTATCCAGCAGATGCCCTGGAAGAGGGTAAAGAGGAATTAATGGTGTGGCCAGCAGAGTAGTCGAGTGCACCAGCTCATCACGAAACCGAATGAATGTTTGAAAAGAAACTAGATTACATCAGAATTTTTATCAATTTTGGATTTTCTTCTCATTTAAGTTGTGTCTACAATCTACCATCATGTTTTATTTTCTAGTGTAAAGGAGTCTGATCGAAGACTTGTAAGTCTAACATAACCACCTACTAACCCTTTTTTGCAATTTTTGTAAGAAAATGTAAAGATAGATTATGTTAGAAAGTCTCATACACACGGACACACAGGAGGATTGACGAGACTTCTGTCCATTGAGCATGAGAAGAAAAACAAAACAAAAACAGTAAAGGAATGACTATGAACTTGAAAAAAAAATGAATCGAATCAGTAAATGCTCGTCGGCAACTACAGGGCTGATGACTTTAAGTCCCTCAGAAGAACTAGACGATAAGAATACACTGCCTTGCGTAGGAGTATACATGGAGCCCACAGGAGGTGTTGATAGTCCGAGGTCTCATCGAATGAGACACATTGTACTGATTGTTGTAACGAATAAAGACGGAGACAATGATATTGTTCAAAACCCTTCCACGATAATGAATTTGATATATTCGTACATTAAATTCTTATAAGTGAAATGATATTGTGACATGTCCTAAAATGAAATACTTTCCAAGCCTTCACAAGCATAGTGAGCTAAGATGAAATGATTCTTTCTCTAATTGAAATTTTTCACATTTTAGTAACGCATAATTTTTCATGTTCAGTACACGAGATGTAGCCCAGCCCCGACTCTGCCGAAATATGCCTTTCATTATAATTACTCCGTTTCCCATTCGAATCCTCGACAGCCAAGTACTACATAGCGACTGTCGTGTTGGTGTCCGTCTCCACACTTTTCACTGTCGTCGTTCTCTACATCAACCACCGGGGGACCTACACGGGAAGGGCGCCCTCATGGTTGAGGCGTCTGACACTCCATTACTTGGCCAGGCTCATGTGGATGAAGGGATGTGATGATGACGAAGATAACCTGAAAGAGGTACCTTAGCTTGAGACCAGATAAAAAGTTGTTCAGGAACTTTTCGTTTCACGGAAATAGCAAAATAGATCAACGTTAAATGCGATAAGCACGTGATGTAAATGCATGATAGATAAACGAGATATTATGATTATTATGATTAATTCAAGGACATGTTGGAAATATATATTTGAATATGTCAATGGTAAATTTTTCTAGGCATATTAGATGAGTAACAATTCATGTATGCATCATGACAATGTCTAAATTTCATATAATTGCTGCTGTAAGCATAATGAAAACTTATTGCAGGAGCTGTCACATAAGGCACTGTGCAATTCGTATGTATTTGAATGCCGGAATGATGATGTTTCTATAATCGTGACATTGTTTACTTATACTCAATTATAAGGATTATGCTTTAAAACATTTTCAGAACACACTCAAGAACCCAAGGGAGCCGAGCTTACTCAAAAGCGTATTTTCAGTCCTACTAATATCGACTTTCTAGACCTTGTGGATTTTGTGATGCAAGGCTCACAATTATTTTGTGTGTGTGTATAGTTGTTTTTTTTTCACTAAAGATCATAAATATAGATGTATCGCCCAATGCACGTAAAACAGCAAAGATTAACAAATAGTACGCACGTTTATTGTCCTACAAATCTAAGTATAGGTTGATATAATATTTTTATAACACACTCTTCTTATAATTATACCGGTTCATTTTTCTCCATTGAAGATTCCACGTATCAGCTTTGAGAATGCATCAGCTATGGATAAGGGCGTGTCCGACCAGGGGCGCTACAGCGGAGCGCCCCTCGAGCTCGATGTCGCAAACCTGGAGCGTGACGTCCTCCCCATCGACAACAATGACGTCTGCACTGACCGCCGCGGACGAATCCATTCCCTGGTGAACGAGATCGCCGACAACCTCCAGGAAATCACCGAGCGGTCCGAAGCCGAGGTCTTGGACGAAGCAATCAAGGAGGAGTGGGTTCGAATCGCCTTCGTGGTCGATCGCCTCTTCATGTGGATTTTCGGCCTTACTACCGTCTTGGCTACCTGCAGTATTCTGTTCCAAGTGGATGAATAGCTATGCCACCACAGAACGGTCTAATCGACTTCCGGTAGCCGATCTGGTGTTTATTGTAACAATGTTCTTCAAAACCGAGGGCCCCGCCGCTATTATTAGCCGAGCATTGTCAATGTTAACTCTTTCATGCCAGACAGATTGTTGCTCTATGTGGTTTGTGTGTGTTAAATAGAGTAAATTTGTCACTTTGGCAAAACTTAGAGCTGATACCCATCTAAGTAAAGAGGTAGAGCGGGACATTGTGTTCTTAAACATCGCAGTGTTTGAACGAGGAACAATAAACTGGGTACAGGTGGATGCATCTGATAAATGCTTCCGCACCCACTGACGCTGTATATTATGTAATCATAATTTCAAAAATTGCTGACTAAGAGAAAGAGTTTTTTTACAAACGATTACTTCGGTCTTAGTTAAACCTATCCAACCTGGTGGATTGGGGAAAATGAATCAGGTTAGGCATTAGAAATTGGCGCAGCACCATTTTTTTTTTCTAGGAAATCTGAGGATTTAAAACATGGCATTGTCTTTTTTTCATGACTTGTACAGCATTACTTTGTTTTTTAACCAACACGCGTACAGGAAACCGTCAAATACTCTTGGCAGGAAATTCCCTGATTACTGTCATCATGTGACGATTTTTAGCTGCTAATACGCAATGTATAAAACAGGAGCAAAATAATTTGTTTTATTCGTTTCTATGCTGTCTTCTATAAACATGATTAAAAGATTTTGCAAAGGATTACGCCAAAACAGGCACTATCAGGAGCAGCACTTACAACGACTTTCATTTTTATGTCAGAGATGGGCACAATATGATAATCAAATGGAGGGGCAAGGAATATTGTATGTATGCGAGGCATTTTTTACCTGCCAGCAAATCTCAACTAGGTAAACAAAGATGCTTTGTCTCATTGTCTGTGTGTATAAATTGTATTTTAACTTAAAATGATAATGTACATAATAATCTATTATTGATCTCACGGCAAATAACGATTTTCAATTTGCTAGAAGAGTTAACTTCTTAGATAATGTTTATTTCTTTGAATACCCAATTACAATTTTTGCACATAATTATGTTTGCTCTTTTGCTCTCAATTGTGAGCTTGGATGCGTCGTTGTAATTATAGACAGTTCAGAAAACCGGTATTAAAGATCGCTTGATTGAATCTAACACTTATATTGTTGAATCAGTTTCCGTAATAGTTAAAAAAGTTATTGTGGCATTCTCCTCCTATCATCCCATTGCTGGAAAATAACACAAACTTGTTCTAAGCACTGTAACTTAAAATGATTTTTTTTCGCACATTGTCATTTGTTTTTCGTACTGCTTCTTTCGGTTACCTCACCAATATCACTCACATATACACATTTACACACTCACACACACACACACACACACACACACATACACACACAAATACAAACACAAACATATTATATGATAATTATATAAGATACATACGATATATATATATATATATATATATATATATATATGTATGTATACATATATATATATATATATATATATATATATATATATATATATAATAGGCCTATCAATATAATAATCGTGTAAAATTTATACATATATTTATAAAAGTGTTTATATGTGATATTATATATATATGTATCATATATATAATTATATAAACATATATATATACATATATATATAAATATATATACATATATATACATATATATATATGTATATATATATATATATATATATATATATATATATATATATATATATATATTAATCCACAAAATACCTGAAAAAAACAAACAAACTTAAGTTTACACATATGTGCGTGGATGGCGCCTTGGAATGATTTTAACATCCAAAGTAACCCTTGCATTGAAAACACTTTTCTTGAAGACGGCCTTGCCATGATCACCCGCTATCTAACCTATTTTATACCACCCATGCTTCCACGAAGGAACAGTGCATTTGTGTCTGTTTTTCTTTGCTGGCGTCTAAACATCTTCATCATTATTGACACTTGAGAATGAGTCACTTTTTGAAAACAGGCGTTGTTGTTTTCCTTTACTGAACGAATGTTAAAGCCCGACCCCCGAGAAGGAAGAGCAATATGTAAACACGAAATCAACGGGCCCTGCCAATTTTAATACCCATGGGCTGAAGGAGTCAACAAAAGGCACCCTCCTCCCCCTGGGCTGCTGTGGGCAAGTCACACGGGGAAGAAAATGGAAACATTTCTGTGGCTTCTGACAAGGTGATAAGAGTTTTGGAGGACAACAAAAAAGAGCCGGAAATAGTATTACCCCGGCTACTAATGGACCTAACTGTGGACTGTTCTCTCTATACGGTGGAGCGTTTGTATTTGTTTTCGGCCGTTAGATAAACACGCCGAAAAATATCTGTCAGCAATGTGACAATTCTCCGGCTAATGCATCAACAGCTCAGCAAAAGAAGAAAATGGGAAATATATTGCTCGATCTTTCCTTTACCATCTCTCACGCACTCGCCTTCATTGTTCTTTTCTTCATCTCCATCTCCCCGTTTTTCTCCCCTTCTCGGTACGCCTTTTCCTTTTGCTGTGTCGTTATGTCCTCCTGTTTCTATCTCTCTCTTCTACCTTTGGTGGTGCAGTGAGAAAAAAAAAACACGAAACAAAACAAGTGTTTCCGAAGATACCCCTGAACCAAGTGTGAAGATGGACTTTAAAATGCCAGACACCGCGCATGTGCGCGCTAGGTGTGGGTTCCATGACATTTGCTCCTGCGATAATTGCGCCGATGAAATAACTGCAAGCTAAGCCAAAAACATAACCCTTACCCTAATCCTTATCCTCACAACAGACTTTAAAGTCTATCACAATTCTAACCCTAACCATAAGTCCTTGGAGAAAAAAAAAAAGACCGGAGAAATATTGTCGCAGGACCAAATGTCGTGTCATCGCAGTGTGATGGTGAAAAGGAATGAGTTGGACGCCATCACTGTCATCGTCTAGGGGAGGTGGATGGGCCTGCAATAGATCCATGAGATATGACGCTATTTCAGGAAGGAATGGGTAAATCATTACAACTGGATGAACATGGCATATTAAACATATACATCTCGCACTAAGAGGATCTAGTTGAATTCCTGGATTCCGAGGTTGCAGAAATAGCACTATTTCCTGAGGAGCACAGCTCCGAAGAAAATAACGCTATTCCAGTCATCGACGATTCCACCATTCCACTAGTGGCTCAAAAGAGTACCTGATATTTTATTTTATGTCCAGACAATGACATTATTTTTGTAATGTAATAAAAAATATTAAGAAAATTCTCTCACCGTATATACCTTTGTAAGTCCAGTCATGTTCTTACTTTGTATAATTATGATATAGTGTAAACCGCGATAGACGCGATTTACACAATCTGCGGTCTATATAAGGCCGATACCAACGACATTCATGCTATCGATGAAATACTGTTGAGTGATCGCATATCCATGACTTCATGGTTGTGATAACATTAAAGGTATATTGCACTATATCATAAAAACGTTAGGTATAACACAATGTTTTCAACATCATCAACATTATAACAGTGAATATGTTTGATCATATGACGTTATATAGAACCGTTTACCAAACAGGATTTAATTAATGAGGGTTTTTTATTTCATTTCATTTCATTTTTATTTCATGTCCGGCCAAAGCATATATGACAATTTCATATAAACAAATTAAGTACAATTTAACTTTGACATTTCCAAATGAAATTTAGATACACGTCATTTGTTTACATGAATCAATAAACATACTAGTTGAAGAAATGCATGGACAAAATGTGACTGAATCATAACAAAGAAAAGGTCGGAAATGGAGGGGACTGCTAAAAAGCCAAGCTTGTAGAATGCCTGCAGTCCCCTCGTGAGTCGTGAAAATTGCAGTAATAATGCAACGAGACAATTTGACATAGTCCTCGGGAAACAGAACATAAAACGAGTACGCACCCAAACGCACACACAGACAGAAACAAAGCTGCTCTCTTACATACGCGTGGAAAGAATAAACAGGAGGTCAGAGGCCAAAAGGGGACAGGAAGACAGAGGAAGACAGAAGAAAGGGCAAAGGAGGAAGAGTTCAAGGGTCGATGCCAGGGCACATGAGACTTTGGTCTTACCGAGAAGTGGACTATCTATGAGTGATATATTATAACGGTTATGAAATAAATTAAACAAAGTAAAGACATTTATAGCAGCAAAGAAATCAGTTAGCAGCTTTCGAAATGCAAATCCCCAGTGATATAAGAATTAATAAACATTTTCTTTAATTTCAAAGTAAAAGTGTTGAAACTTAGAGATTCTTTTATGCTGCTGTCAAGGGAATTCCAGAATTTAGGTCCAGCGAAGGAGAATATAGACTTTGCAAAAATCGTCGTAAACAGTGGTAAATGGAATTCATTGGTTTGTCTAGTGGGGTATGAATGTACAGTTTTATTTTGAATAAACATGGAGTCAAACGCAAATGGAAGGGAATGATTTATCAATTTGTACATAAACTGACCTAAATTCAAACAATACAAAACCTTGATTTTTGAAATATTATTTTGATAAAACAAGTCATTAGTATGACATCTCCACGATTCTCTACAAATAATATGAAGAGCTTTTTTCTGCAATAATAATATTATTTGATAATAACTATTATTTGATAATAATAGCAAAAAAAGATATATTATAGGACTCCGTGATTTCGTCATTTTCCCGCCGGGATGTCTAAATATATAATGAAATCATTTGACAAAAATTGGGTGTGCAATGATAATCTATTTTGTGTAACAATAAACCGAATATCATCAATAACATTGTGAGTTATAATTTTTATAGTCATAATCAAATGGATATCATGACGAGAATGGTAAGAAAGACAATTATATTCAAATCAGAAATGATGTCATTACGGTTAAAAACAAACAAACAATGTCTTCAAGATTGAGCAAGAAAAGCATCTTGAGACAAAAAAAAAAAAAAAAAAACCTGGGTGAACTAAAGGCGCCTCCTCATGTGAATTTCACAAAGAATATTGTCATGTTGGGACCTTTCAATAGTATTACATAGTATAGTATTTTTCAATAGTGCACATTCAATTTATCTCAGCGTTCTGGTATTACTGTAAAAGAGGATAATTATTTTCAGTAATTTTTGTTTTTGTTTTTGTTTTTTTTCGCGCTCGGCGGCCGGGTAAGATGAATTTTCCGGGTGCTGTTCGTTATTCCGAAGGTTCGCTATTCCGAAGGGTCGTTATTCCGAAGGGTCGTTAATCCGAAACACGCAAATTCCCTATACCTAGAGGTTCGTTACTCCGAAAATGAAAAAAGGGTTCGTTAATCCGAAAATTTGTGGCGATATTCCGAAGGTTCGTTATTCCTAAGATTGGTTAATCCGAAAATGAAATTCGGAACAATGAACTGTCGGAATAACGAATCTTAGGAATAAAGAGCCTTCGGAATAACGAACCTTCGGAATAAGGAGCTGTAACCGAATTTAAAAACAAAAATCATCAGCGGAACATATGACGTGCAAAAGAATTTGCGTTTTTTTTTTTTTTTTTGTACTGGTTTCTAGTCGCACGAAATGCTCGAAAATATTCATTTTTACAGTAATATCTCATTCTTGTTTATTTGTATACATGTATATTTCGCAAACTGAGTATGTTTTGTGTCTCTAATCTAGTGCTTGGAAAGTTAGAATGTACACATTATAATTAAGCATTGTCATAATCATAATCATTATACAATCAGTCATCCATTTATCTCAAGATTTTAGTGATGTAATGAATTTCTTTTGGCATCTTCACAGAATAGACATCGTTCCGAAAATTCTTGAAATACGTCAACCTTAATTCTGTGTAGGAGGATACTGTATGTGCTGAAAAGAAATGATTTCTGGTGGTATTTACCTAAATATCTCAGCCGCTCTGTTATTATTTTTTTTTTTTAGTTTCCTTGCTTTGATTTAAGACCAGTACTGGCCAAAGCTCTCACATCTTCCTGTATACCCAGTCATCCCTGGTCCTCTTCTCGCTCTTCTATTCCTGTTGTACTGGCTCATCAATCACTCCTTTCTTCGGTGCTCATTGTTACGTAACAGTGGGGCTACCTGTGCCTTTCTACCAATCACTGGCAGACAGTAGTCAACTGAAGACACTCCCTCCGCCTTTGAGAGCAAGGTGTCATCACTTTTTCGCTTCACTGCCGATTGCAGCCGTGAAAGTGTGGTTAGAGAATGCCTTGTTATATTTTCGAAGGGGTATAGGGGTGGAACGACACAATGTAATCCAGCCGGAAACTCGCCCGGTCACGTCAGGTCCTCGTCAGTGGCTGTATCGATCGCAGGTGAGCATCACTAGCTGCCTCCCTGAGTTGACGCCGAATGATTGGACCAAACAGTTCGTCTCGTTGTCCTTACCTCAGACCTATTTTCAAGGATGGATCAGAAGCAAATTCTGAAAAAGTTATGAGAGAACGTCTTTGACCTAAAAAAAAAATGTAAATTTTTACATCCCTGGACAAGAACAAGAAAAAGCAGGAAAAAAAAAACTTTCAACATATTTGAAGTCGTCGCTGAGAAAACTTCAGATTGCATGTGGAGTTCAGTCATAAATCTTTCTCGACTCTAAATCATCTGGTGGAATTCGGTTTAATATATTGTAAATGTGATTATGGATCTCCGAACATCGCTGACTGAAAATATGCCGTTGTCTTTCGACCACCGGGACATTTCCAAGGATATGCAGTTTCACCGTGCTTCGGATTTGTCGAGTCTTTATCACCGTGACCACTTTCATCGGGCAGTCTCGCGCTACGTTGAGGGAGATGACGATAACCTCGACGACGACGACCGTCATGATTTTGGTGAGTGCAGTCCTGCTTCCTTGCAGACCTCCGATGCTGCCGGAAGTTGCGACGATACCCACGACGACTGCGACGACGAGGGGGCAGCGAAGTACTGTAGCGACAGCGGCAGTTCTATCAAACGCCGTTTTGCCGATGTCAAACCTCCGTATTCGTACATCGCTCTGATCACGATGGCAATCGAGAGCTCAAAGGACGGAATGCTCACGCTGAATGAGGTCTATCAGTTTATCATGGACAAATTCCCTTACTTCAGAGAAAACCAGCAGCGATGGCAGAATTCTATTCGCCACAACCTTTCTCTCAACGACTGCTTTATCAAGATTCCCCGGGCCCCGGGCCGGCCAGGAAAGGGGAATTACTGGGCGCTCCATCCGTCTTGTGGCGACATGTTCAGTAACGGGAGCTTCCTAAGACGAGCAAAGCGCTTCAAGCTGCACAAGAGTCGGAACGAGCCGGCCCAGATCCGCCACGTGAATTCCCTGGGACACTTCAATCTGTACGGATCGTACGGACCTTCCTCGTACCCCACACTGAACTCCTACGGCTGCCGCGCGTCTCACCCCTACGCTCCGCCATCCTCCCAGCTGTCTCGACGCCCATCGACCATAGATGTGCCAGACACGCCCTGGTCTCCTTCGTCGTCAGCGAACTTGATGTCGCAGTCGCTGTCGGCGTTGTATCACTCATCCCTGGCTTCGTTATCCTACCTGCCCTCGAGGGGACTTCCGTCACCTCTTTCGGCGGTGCATCACCCGGCGGGCTTAGCCGCCTACTCGTCGCTATACGACCCGCTTCATTGCACTTCTCAACATGCAACTCACTTTCATCCATTCAACAGACAGATAACAATTTAGCGCCGCACTTATGTTACTTTATACTGTGACATGATGCAAAATTTGCGGACCATTCAAAACGTTCGGAGCCGATATGAAAACACAAATTGGATCATTTTGCAAAGTGTTTGCAATTTCATTTGGGATAAAAAAAAAATTGCTACGTCGATCGTGATTATTATTGAAGGTCGGAAAATATGACATAAATTTCATTTTAAGAATAATACTTACGATTTACAAATGTCACTGTTTCAAAGTTAGTTCAATTTTCTACGTCAATGTGTAACTAAAGATAACATCAAAGTGATTGTCACCTGTCGAAAACAATACTATTAGAAATTCAAACTAAATTAGTGTGTTTTGTTTCATCCTGAAAGAAAATTTGTATATTATTGCCAAAGAAGATGTAAACTTGTATAAATGAGATGTCTGTAGAATAACACATATATATTTTAACTGTATAATTTGCGTCTCATGTGTAACTTATTAGGGTTATGCCCATACCATGCTAAGAAGAATACAATATATATAATTTCGCTTGTTCCAAATTTACTATGAGAATGGTATGTTATTTTTAAGGATAAGACTTTCGAGTATATTTCTCTCAGATCCATTCAGTCAAGTTGCATTTCTGCATTCTACACTATTTTCGATACAGTATGAACAAATTCAACAAAGTGTCGACATAGTTATATGAATTACTTAATACACGCATCAATATTCATCGACTGTTTTAATCTGAGGATATTGTGTAAAATAAAGACTTAACGCCATGTTGGATTGAAAGTTTTCCTTGGTTTGTTTCTCGTAGATATAACCTATGATGTTATCAAATGAAATCTATTTGTAAAGAACATCTTAGCTTTCAGCCAATTTCACCCTCGTTTCATGTTTTGTTTTTCTTTTTGACAAGAATGTTTAATTTGTAGTTCGGAAACCATGAAATATGAAAATAACGTAAATGCATGTACCTGTTTGCACCCCTTCCCCCCCCCCTTTCTCTCTCTCTCTCTCTCTCTCTTTCCTTCTTATTTTACCCTATATCAAAACCTTGGATATTTTGAATGCCATTTTATGAGCATTATTGACAAAAGCGCTTTTGTTTTGGTAATAGGTATACCGTACTGTACTCTTCAAATGTGTGTTTGACAGGTAATGTTATCATTATGTTTATGGGTCATGTGGGTTAAATAAAGTTAATTGACTTTTCTCAGAAATCATCCCATACACAAATAGACCTCAGGAAGAAAAAAAAAACAGGAATGTTAAAAGATAGGGTCCGATCACTTCAAAAAGATAACAGTTATCCAGACTGTCAGGTGCTTCTACAGGAAAAGATTCCAATTGGTAATTTGTAACCATGTATCGTTTATGTACTCAAAATGTCTGAATGTCAAATTCCTAATCGCATCTTTAGTCTTACCACGTCCCTGATACTATAATTGGCGAGTGGCAAGACCAGGCCTACATGTATGTTATGCAATATTTCATACTAATTAATGGTATGAGCACACGTATACACGTCCCTTGTCATAAACTATCTATTAAGAATTATTGTGAAGAGAACAAGATATTAAAGTTGAAACTACTTTTCCTTAAACGGCCGATGCTATTGATGTTTGTCATTATGATGTATGTTAAAATGCTCTCAGCATTTTTTTTATACTTTGATAATATCACATTTGATTTTATTTATATTTCCTGTGCAACAATAGACGATAAGGTAATTCTGATTATCATATACATATATATATATATATATATATATATATATATATATATAATATATACATTGGTGTGTTTATATATACATATTATGTGAAGACAAAATGAAGAGATTGCAATGCATTTTTAGTGTCCAGCAACTTTAAATGGTTCCCCAAATTTTCAAGCGTCACGCGTCTTTAATTTTCTAGGTTTCGGACAATAATTATGTATATGTAAGCATGTATCTCTCTCTCTCTCTCTCTCTCTCTCTATATATATATATATATATATGTATATACATATATATATATATATATATATATATATATATATACACATAATCATATACATGTATGAATTAATACATAAATATATATCTGTGTGTGTGTGTATTTCCAACTTAATGTTAAAAAAATATTTATTTCAGAGAATATCTTGGACATTTATTTTGTTAAAAGTGAACTTATTTTGTTTGTCATTTTTCATCAGTGTTCTATATAATATATTCATGTTATGTGTGGGAGTGTATTTGTGTGTGCGTGTGTGTGTGTTATCTCCCTGACAGATATGCGTCTTTCTACGTACTTTGTCCCCAGTGGCAATCTCTTTTAGGGCATGATAAAAGACTTGATCGAATCAAATCTAAATGAACACACAAATGGATGAAACACATTTCAGACACAATATACTAGTACCCATCCACCCACAACACACACACGCACACACACACCTATACATACCCACACACACAAATACACACACACACACACACACACACAATGCAAACTACATCAATTGCATGGGGAAACGGACGCGTTGCAGTTGATAATTGCATCTTTGTGCGTGTGTCACATTAATGCGTCTTTGGTTAATGATTTTATTGATCGGTCGGTTTAGTGGGAGGTGCAACCCAAGCTGGCTTTAAATGCATTCAATGAAACTGAATTCTCTGTGTAATTCGAAAGAAATCGAAGAACTTTTCTTGACCTATAATCACAAATATCTCCATTTGGCAAATATGGACTTATCGGTTTTTGCAAACAAACTCTTCACTTATTTCTGGCATCCTAAAAACTTTGTTGAGGGTTATCCGACATTCGCAATAATTGCTGCATACACTCAGCAGGTAGGCCCTACGTATTACCTATAGCTCATTGTTAGGTCCGTATACATTGTATGTGGGAAAAAAATATCTGAAAATGTTAATACATTTGAAAAAATAGATTTTTACCTCAATGCTCGTCACCAAAGTGCTTGGTATATTAACGTCGTGTTTACCGTTGTGTGCAACTAGCCAGGAGTTCTGAAGGAGTCAATCCCACCGGGAGTGTGGCGCTGGTCAACATTGCCACGGGGGTATTTCTATAACTGGACATACTTCCTTTAAAGAAGAATCTTCGGCATAGAGCCGCGGCGTACATGTAGATGTATAAATGCAGCTCAACACTTATCTACGTTCCTGTAGCGCAAACAAACAATTTTCCTCTCTGTGCACTCTTAGATTAACATTTTATATGTTTTCACTCCTCCAACCTTTGGTAAAATGTTAGATTTAACGCTCAAAACGTTGGATTTACCATTTCATATTGTACATTTAAAAAAAGAACTGGTAGATCCAGGAATTTGAATGTAGAAATTGATGAAATATGATTTGAGAAGTGAAAATATCTCAAATGTAGATTTACCATTTTTATCTTTTAGAGTGTAGTAGTAAGTATAATTTATCATACGCCACTCGGGAGTGGTGTCTTTTGGACGACTTAGTAAAGTGAGCCTTCATCTTATAATCGCTTAAACAAGAGCTAAATATTTCTAAATAGTCCTTTTTATTCCACGTTTTGCTTGGTTTTATGGATGAGCAAGTATCAAAAAGATATAGGTATTGGTATTTCCTCGCCTTAGGATTCATGAATGCATTTTGCAAAAAAAAAAAAATAAAAAAATATATATAAATATATATATATATCTTACAAAACTCTTTTCTTCGCAGTTACGACGCATCTTTTTTAGTACATACTGCCTCTAAAATTGTTTCAACTTGTGCGACTTTAGCATCAATGTTGAGTATTGCTGGTTTATTCTGTTGTTGTTTTTTATATCCGTCTTCAGATAAAATACACACAATTTTCCAAAAAAAAAAAATACAGTAGGAAGAAGAGAAGAAACGGGGGCTTGCCCTTTCAGCCACATTTGTAAAATATGACAGTTCTTCCAAAGGGTCCATATTAAAGTGTAATCAGTACACCTTTTATGCATTTTGTGTCACACAAATCAATGAGTTCACGTACGTTAATGTATTTTTGCATTTGTCCGTATTTATATTTTCTTCTTCTTTTTTTCACAATCAAATCAAACTAAGAATACATACAAAGAGATAGGTTGCAACAGAAAGACTCATTAGACTCGGAGGTTACCCAACGAGGCAACCAGGAAAAAATCGATGGTAATAAATGCATTTCGTTATTTTTCCTTCTGCCGATGCTTTTCATGACAACATTCACATCATTTCGAAAGCAAATGAAATGAAAACCTTGTAGCGCTTCAGGGGCAAAAAGAACCTATACAGCAATTTAAAAAGCAGCTACATTATCTTTATACCCACCTGTTTTCAGACGTTTGCGTACATCCCTAAGTAAAGTAGAAAAAAATACAAAAGATAATCATTGATGGAATACTACGGGGATGATGGAAGCCTATACTTCCATCCAAAGGCAGTACTGTTGGTTCTTTCCTTGGCAAATGTTTTGGTGTAAAGGCAGTAAGTCAGCAAATATCCCACGGGTATTTGCCGTAGACTTATCCAGCGAACAGTTAGGCCTGTATCGAAAGTACACGCATCACACCGTTGTATCTATCCTTACCAAAAGAAATGAAAAGGGAAGAAAAAGGCTTTCAAGAAGAGTTTTGAGATGAGAATACTGAAATGGTATAAATGAGACACACAAACAGTACAAGACTCATTTATAGATTAAAGGCTGTCAAAATATTCCTTCAAAAAATATAGAAATGGAATGTTTGTTTGTTTTGTTTGTTTGTTTGTTCATTTCCATCTGAGAGATGGCTGGATAGCCCATATTCAGCTATGCTAAGCTGGTCTTCCATGGGGTCCAGTTGGATGTGAGATAGGACCACTTCACCGGGTTAACACCCTGCTCTTTGCGATGAATGAATGAGGCAGGGTCTTTTACGCGCATGAGTTGTTACTCACTCATACACGGGACCTTCATTCCTATGTTCTACCTGAGGGACAGAGTGTTTTGCCTCTTGCTAGAGGGGACGATATAATTACACATAACATTGCTCAGTCCAGACTCGGGTTCGAACCCGGGCCCTTAGGATCGTGAGGCAGACGCGCTACCGACTGAGCCAACTCACCGCCCAAATGTTCAAACAACCTTGCACACACAAAAAAAGAACATTGGCAATAGAAGACTCAAAAGCGAAAAAAAAAAATCTGGGAAATAAGTAGGTAAAATTTAAAACTATATAGATTATGTGCTTACAGTTTCATATTATTAGACAAAGTTGTTTTACATACTTAGTTA
This sequence comes from Diadema setosum, assembly GCA_033980235.1. NCBI lineage: Eukaryota > Metazoa > Echinodermata > Echinoidea > Diadematoida > Diadematidae > Diadema > Diadema setosum. The sequence goes on along the minus strand of CM067063.1, from coordinate 5,364,346 downwards.
CTTTTTTTTTCTTTAATAGACATTTGAAATTTAGAGAAGTCAACAAAAAAAGCTGAAACGTATTATTAAGAAGTAAACAGGTGTACAAAAATCCCATAACTAACAAAAATGATTTTCTCTGTTAAAAGCTGACAAAAGTTTGGATAGTTTGCATGTAGAACCGATTACTGATAAGGGGAGAATGAATCGGAAAGCCATCTATTTCCCTCCTTAATTCTTAGATGGTTCCCGTGTTTCAGTCAGCAGTCAGTTTCAAAATTTCAATTTTGAGTTGCTGACAATGACACCTTTTTGTTATCCGCCGCTAAATTCAAAATGATTTGTGAAGAAGAGTTGAAATACTGCAAGTGCGATGTTTGAACGGCATTCCACAAAACTGACAACATTACCAGAATCGGCCACCTACACTATACACCATCTCTTCTCGCTACATGTGATGTGACGTTAATGACGTATTCTTTTCTCTGCATTTCTAGGGTTTCCACCCAAGGTTTTGGCGATGCCTTTCCTGTTGCTTTACACCCCACAGCGGTATTCAGACTTGCATAAACCTCCAGCATTTCTTGTGCTTCTGTTTTTCAAGTGAACACCTGCGTGTAAGGATTGCAATTATTGCAAGCAAAATAATAATCTCCCTGTTAGGTTTTCAAACCAAACCAAAGCAACTTGGTTGATTTGGCGTGGAGTCCATCGACTTTGAATAAATAGAATACGAAAACATTTCTGAAGGTACCGAACTCACAAATAGTAATGCTGTTTTGTTCGTAAATTTCACAGGGAATAACGATGAAAGATTATTAGACTATTACTGCTGATCAATTCAGAGTGTTGGACATTTAGTGTCATTTAAGTATTCATAATAAAAAGCACTGCACCTGCAAATGCATACTAAGGACATAAATAACCCACACACATGCACACAACACATATGTATACGTATATCATTTATTATATACATTACGTATTGATTTCTTCAGTCACAGATCAAATTAAAAGGAATTTGAAATTGGAGACAATTTGGAAAGAAAGTGAAATAAGTCTGGAATTCATAAAGCATAATCTCATTTTTTTTTTTTTGCTTTACCTGCTCCTCCTGTTAAAAACTTTGATTTTAAATCTAAATCAAGTGAGATATAGCAACAATAATAAACCAGCATTGTATGATACGTCCTTCCTATTATGACATTAGACGGTTTACCGAAAATCAGAGTGATCCCAAATTTATATAGTAAACAAAGAAATTATTTGGTAAGTGACAGAAGTATTTTGAATGAAAATTAGATAGGAACAGTAGTTTATCCAGTTGCATTTGAGTTAATTTCTTCAACACCCTATATATGTAAAACACATCTTCAATATGAATAGAAATTCATTTGCTTTGAGCTATATCAAAGGCAATTAAATTGATAAAGAAAAAGAATGGCTTCGTTATGATTTAATGAGAAATAATGAACATTTATTAACTGTCCAAAAATTGTAGGCATTAATCGACAAAAATAAGAATCAACAAAAATAAAAAAATAAAAAAACTTGCGCTTAATGAAAACAAAAACAACAAAGGCATATAACAGGGAAACACTAAGTTACTTACAAACATCATTTACTCGTCTATACGGGTATTGCCAGAGGAAGCCGCGCTGTCGAATTAACAAAAGCCCTGAGCTCATGGTACACATCTTGACTAAAGTGTCCAACTTCCTATTTTAATACTAGGTCAGTTCTTCTATTCTATCAAAACATTTTAGGTAAAAAAAGAAAAATAGGGATCTTAAGCTAACACCCCACAAAAGAACCCACCTTTGGGCCGCTAGACACCGCCTGTTTGTTTTCGCCCTGGACAACCCGCCGCATGTTTGCTCTAATTGCACCTCCGACACTTGCCTCATTTACTTATTGTTACAACTGCTGTTTATGTCGGGAAGTGTACAGTCAACGCATACTGCACCTTGAAAAAAAAAAAAAAGGTTTCGGTGGGAAAAGGTGGACACAAAAAAACATTCTAGTTCTCATTGGCAACTTCACTTAATTTACCTAAAAGGATAAGCTTTGACAAGAATGTCAATAAAGATTCGGTGTATCCAATCGTTCAGATCTAACTGTTTGTTTTGCAGACATCTGAGGTCTGAGAATCGATCTGCTTTCGATTCTAGTTTGGCTTAAAACCAGTTCACATCGCTTTTATCTTTTACTGTGATGTTATTCGGAGTTGTTCCTTTTTTCACCCATTAGGTTTTTTTTTTTTTTTTTTTTTTTAATTTGCAGATGCTCTAAGCAGTGAATACTTCACACAGCGTATACCATATACTGATCATTATAGGAAATCATATCACATATACTGTTACTTTAAAAAGACATTAATCATGACAACATTATACTGTTATTATTGTCGTTATTGATATTATTATTATTATTATCAATACTACCATTATTATCATTATTATTATTATCATTATTATTATTATTGTTATTATTATTATTGTTATTATCATTATTATGAATATTTTCTTTGTTATTATCATCATCATTATCATTATGATCTTGACCCAGGGACGTCGGAACAAACCAGACCAAAAAGAAAGTTGCGACGACCTCTCAAAGTCAAAGTAAAGTGGCAGGTCCCCTTTTTTCTGTTTTTAACAATGCTTGATGAAACTTGCAATCATTCTATAGTTTATCAAAGTCTGTTGCTTTATAGCAATTTATCTGAAACCTTTAATAATTCTTACAATGATAACCGTTTGTCAGTTTTTTTTTTTTATTATTGTTGTTTATTTCAAGTTACAGGTCTGTTATCAATCTTGTTAAAGAAAAACCACGATATCTTATATCTTATCGATCACGATTCTCTCCGAATTCGTACTCTATATTTTCCTCTCAATCGATACTATCTGTCTTTATCTTTATTTCTCCAGAAAGTTTAGGTAAACAAAGGAAGCCTTAAGTCAGATGATTTCTAGTCGTCTTCCTTTCTACCTCACCACTCGCAGAGCCATGTTAAGTATAATAAGTAGCATATAACCTCCAAGGCAAACCCGGGATACAAATGTTTAAGTAATCCCCAAGTTCAAGTTCAAGTTCAAGTTCAATCATAGTTTATTTCCAATCAGCGAAAATCAAAACGTAATACAAAGTATACATATCATAAAATGATATTGTCTACACTTTTACAAAAGGTTCATGTAATATACGAAATAAATTATATACATCAACATATGTACAATAATCAGAAGGAACGATGCGTATACATGTATACTTCGCGAGCTTTCAGAAAATAACTTCAATTTTGGAAAATAGCGATCCACAAAAAAGCTAAGCTTGTAGGACGTGGATCCCTAGATAATTGATGAGTAAGCAATATATTATTCAAGTTTTTTTTATTATTTTCTTACAGCATTTATATTGAATATAGATTACTTAAGTCGTTTGTAAAAATATAGCTATACGCTGGCTTCGACAATAATAGAAAATAAGTATCAATGCTAATGCCCAGACGGTGTTCATTGAACTGGTGTACCGAGAAAATAATTATAAGAAGGACGACACACTCGTACAGACATTCAGTTACCCACACACATATACGACGCGAGACAGTACCGAGAAGAGAGAAGACGGTGACAATACAAGTCTACGAGGAACAAAGACAGGAAGGAAGAGGAAAGAAGAATAAAGAGAGAAGAGAGGTCTGCATACAGAACACGCCAAGTGCTGCGACATCAGGACAGGTGAAACCTCAAGCATGAATTAAAACAATTAATTCAGATTATCTAGAATTATAAGTAGATAACAAATGTTTTCTGAATTTGTATTTAAATGTGAGGAATGAGGGTGAGTCTTTTAAGCTATTATCTAGATTATTCCAAAGTCTGGGTCCGGTATACATAAATGTATTTTGGGCATGTACGGTTCTCATGAATGGAAGATGGAATTCGTTGGATCGTCGCGTAGGATAGTTATGTACATGACTGTTTCGATGAAAAGAGTCGTGAAATATTTTGGGTAAAAAGTTGCTGTTGTAATTAAACATGAACTGACCAAGTTGAAACACATACAAATCTTTTATTTTTAGTATTTCATGGTAAAAAAACAAAGGATCTGTATGTTCTCGTGTAGTTAGGTTAAAAACAGTTCTGAGCGCTTTCTTTTGCAATAAAAAAAGTTTATCAAGTAATATCTGATATGTATTACCCCAAGCAAGAATCCCGTAGTTTAGATACGGTAGTATCAAACTAGAGTAAAGAGTTAATAATGCATATGAAGGAAGATAATATTTTAATCTGTTCATTACGCCAATGTTTCGTGAAATAGTTTTACATATGCTATCAATATGATTCCTCCATGAAAGCTTGTTATCAACGCAAACACCAAGAAATTTAAAAGTAGAAACTTCTTCTAGGGGAGTAGTATCAAATGATATATTTCCCGGGAGGCTATCTAAAGAGTTACTAAAAAGCATAAATTTTGTTTTTTGAATATTAAGTGACAATTTATTTGCGTATATCCATTGTATAACCTTTTTCAGTTCTTCGTTTACTGTTCTTGCTAAGATATTTGGGTCGGGATGGGAAAAGAAAAGGTTAGAGTCATCCGCGAATAATATGAATGATAGTTTCTCCGAGGATCTATGAAAATCATTGATATAAATAATGAATAACAACGGACCTAGTAAGCTCCCTTGTGGGACACCACATGTTATCGTTTTATTTTGAGAATCAAAGCCATTGACATGTACAAATTGGGATCTATTTGATAGGTAACTCGTGAACCACTCCAAGGCCTTTCCACGTATGCCATAATGGGATAATTTTGCGAGAAGTATTCCATGGTTAATCGTGTCAAAGGCCTTGGAGAAGTCCAAGAAGATACCTATCGTGTGTGAAAATGTGTCAAGTGCGTGTGTGACTTTGTCGATGAGGGCGAGTAATGCGTGTGTTGTGCTGTGGTTTTCCCTGAATCCAAATTGAAAATTTGAAAATATGTCACAGGTTTTAAGAAAACGTACTGTCCGGATGTAAACTATTTTTTCAAGAATCTTGGAGATAGAAGATAATAAAGATATAGGTCTATAATTGTTGACATCATCCTTCTCCCCTTTCTTGAAAATAGGAATTACTTTCGCAATTTTCATGCTATTTGGCACATGGCCAGTTGTAAGCGATGAATTGATAATATGTACTAGGGGATCCACTATTTGAGGAATTATGTTTTTTATCAGGTGGTTATCAATTCCGTCGTGGCCAGGACTTTTTCCTTCTTTCAAATTGGCAACAATCCTTACTATTTCTTCTTTATATGTAGGGTCAAAAAATATAGTTTTGGAGTTAGGTGTATCTAAAAAATCAGTAAAAGTTTTACTTGAAAGAGGAATATTTTGAGAAAGATTTTGTCCAATTGAAGAGAAGAAGTCATTAAAAATTTCAGCCATGCCAGCGGGAGTGTTGCTGGAGGAATCGCCCCATCGAACTTCAGTAATATTGGATGAATTGTTAGGTGTATTCATAGCATCTTTCAATATTTTCCATGTGTTTTTAATATCATTTTTTTTTTTTTTTTTTTTTTTTTTTTTTTTTTTTTTTTTTTAGTACATGTACATACATGATGTACGTAAGGCTTCAGCAAGGAATGCTTTGTTTGGGTACATACATGATGTACGTAAGGCTTCAGCAAGGAATGCTTTGTTTGGGTACATAAAAAGTTTCCCATTTCTTATTGCAAATAAGGAGGAAAAAGAAGGGAAAATAAAAACAAAATGTCCAGACTTATCAGCTTCAGTTGATACAGAAGCTAAGTAACACGTGTAACTAACTTAGGGTATTGGAATTTGTGATAGGTAACGCATTGCAATAAAGAATACTTAAGTCCGTATCAAAAGAAAATTATTTCCGAGGTATGCTATCTTTAGAAATAAGATCTAGATTCTTAATGTGCCAAACCAGGGACTGCTGACACAGGCATGAATGAGTTGAAGATATTATTTTTGCCTATTTAACTGTTTATCCCATTTTTTTTGTCATCTGTATTGTCCTATGTATTTTGTATAATGTTTTATCATGTAATCTTTGTTGATAATGTATTTATTGTACCTTATTTATCGGACAGGTGTCCGGCAGCCTTTGAAAGGCCTTTAGGCCTATCGTTGATTCCTTCACTTTTATTATTCATTGTATCTTTCATGATTGAAAATATTGTAATGTTTAAATTTTCTTTTTACTTGCTATGTATAAATAATGAGCTGAATTGATCTCTAGGAATCATTAAAAGCAATAATGTCCATTCAGCAACATTTTTAAGATATAAAAGCGGTTACAGTATTTCAGTTCATATCGTCTATCTACTTCCTCCTCATTTCACTCTCTCCTTTATAAATACTGATGTAAAAAGAGGGGAACTCTAAATCTCTTGTCGTTGTCATGTAATCATTTTTTTTTTGTTTCGCCTGACGTCACAATATCAATATTTTCATACATGGAGTCCTTGACGGATCTTGAGATGCCCTCATCTCCTATCCACAGTTATTCACAAATTTTACAAGCTATGCTTTTCTTTGAATTTATCTTTTCCATATAGAGTTACAAAATAAGATTGTATTGGTTACTTGTTTATTTATATAAAAAACAAAGTTGATATTACCATAATATTTATCCATGTTTTGTTGAAACGTATATGTGTTTCAAAGTTCCTCAAAATGTTATGTACTCATGTAAGCGTAATGTTTATTGCTTTGTATTACTTTATATGGAAATAAAATCATTTGAATTGAATTAAACTTATTAGGGTCTCAGATACTTATAAACAATTCAGTATCTATTCGTGCAATTCTTCATTGAAAAAAAAAAGTTAACAAAAATCATTTCATTTCATTCTGGGTTTTTTTTTTCAAGTCTGATGAAAATCCAATCGCAACAAGATATTTGAATACACATGATTACACAAAATCTGTACAATTGTAATTAAGAAAAATACTGCTAACCGAAGCGCAATAAATATTGTGATTTTTATGACGAATACCGAATAAAAGTTGTTGGAAATAGAGGGGGTTGCTAAAAAGCAGTGCTTGTAATCGCCTCATAAACAAATGAATAAATGCTAAACTAGCAGAATTCATTATATTGTCATAAACATAAATGAAAGACAAGGAAAAATACACAAATAAATGAACAAACAAACACACACGAGGCATGCAGCTCTTTTGTAAAAGAAAAACAATATAAGCATGGAAAGAATAAGATGAAGAGACTAAAGAGGACAGGGAGAAAGAGTGAAGGAAAAAAGTTGAATGGTCAGACCATCAACAAGATTCATTTATTCATTCATTTGTTTTTCCATCTCCAACAAAACAGGCAAATACAATTTCTTCATATCAGTGCATACGTATCGACATTACAAAACATGATAAATGAAACTTTTGAATATACAATTGATAACGTAAAAAGAAAAATCATAAAAAGCTAAAATTTTGAAGATGTTAATGACGGGCTCTCAGAGATTTACAGATATTTTTGTATCATCCAAACTTACTCGACTAAGTTCATTTCGAGGAGTGTGTTCCTTTTCTTATAGCATTTTTTTTCTAATATTGTTAGCTTTTCATTTGAGCTTATTTCTTCCGTCATTTAACGTCTTCCGACGTCCACATCGCGTTATAACACCTTTACAAAAAGGAAGCAAAATGATAAACCTTGCGACCTCGATTTAGAAATTAGACGTTCAGCTTAATCACGATGAAGGACGGTACATTCATAGCAATCTTCATCTATTTGAGGAAAGGGAACTTGCAAAAGCAAGTCAAACAATAAGATGACACATACCAAACTGGATTTTAAAGGTTTAAAATTACCCCCACCCCTCCCCATCTCTCCTTTTCTCCCTTCCTGCCACTCTCCCGCTCTCATCGTTCTGCGCAAGCTGTAAATGTCTGAATGTTCGTCACATGAGCGGGAGAAACTTGCGAAAGGAAAAGAAAAAGAAGAAAGCTCGTCATGTTAATTCCGTCAGACAAAACACGGATGTCGGCGAAAGTGACTCGTTGAACAATAACCGCAGATCGATATTAACACAACACATTTCGGTCATGAAAAGCTATTATCGGCGATGCCCAGCGCAGTGCCGCTTTCACTAGGCCATCAAACCGCTTTACCCTAATGCCAAAGTGGTTGTTTATTCATGGTGTATATTGTCATACGACTGTTGTGTGACTGGGACATATTTTGGTTTGCACATAGCATGCCTACGCCTTCGAGCCTCCCCACCCCCATCTACGTCTACACAGCATCAGACAGTTAACCGGTCCTCTCCTTCCTCCCCACCCCCCTTCTTGCTCCTAGTCTAGCTTCCAGATCATCTGTCTTATTTTTGCTTCACATAACATTAACGCCCTCTAACGACGAGTTAGCATGCTCCGCTGGATGGGTGGTGGCGACTCAATCGAGGGTCGGGAAGCGACGAAAGGTGCATTTTGTGGAAGGAGCTAACAGTTGACAATGGGTCTGGAAACCAGTCTACCTGCTCCCCTCTTTCTCCCATCAGACGAGTACAAAAAGCATCCAACGTTTCCTGTTTCTTCCGAAGGTTCATGTCGCATGTTCCCGTCACCGGCTTATTCGATACTGTTTAATCGCATTGATTGTGCCACTTCCCTGAGACCGAGCGAGGATGGATCTATACAGGTGGCGGAGGAGGTGTTAAAAGTCCCCCCTCTCTATTCTCCGTCCATTAATAGCTGTCCAGACTACCGCACTTTCTTATCAAAGCATTTTTTTTTTTTTTTACCTCTGTTCGCACCTATCCACACTAACGTCATTCATTAGTCAAATTTCGATCTGTGTTTTCTTACCGCTGTCTATTTTTCGCACTTGCTCTGTTTGTCTAGCCATTTCCGTTCATCGCTTGTGCGTATTTGTCGTGCCGTGTTTGCTTCGATGCGTGCGCTTTGTAATGAATAATAAATAAATTACGGGTTTTCCACCATTGGCAATTTGACTGAACGGGAGATGGATTTGGCAGAGCACCTCTAAGTGCGATTTATTGAGAGAAAACAAATTCAAGGTATTATAAACAATCCATGACAAGTTTCTGCGCCACCCTTTTCGCCAACTTTTAAAGCTCATCCCTCAAATTTTATCCTTTTTTTTCCCATAAAGGTGATCTAAAAACAACCATAAAAACTTTTCTTCCCAGTGTAAATTATGTTCATTCCCTGTCACTGTAAACATGCTCATTTCATATCAATCATAGTAAGAAGGCATATCTTTTATAACTTCCAGTGACATAAGTAGTTTATCTGAAAGATATAGTTTGAATCGATTAGAAAAAAAAAATGAGGACTTTGAATGACAGATGCTACCACTTTTCTGTGTAATTGAGAATTATTCAAATAAATGATTGTCCATATTATATAATGTTTTCCCCTAACTGATTCTGTTTGTTGAAATTTAAATCATTTCTAATGCAATAATAGCTTTGTCAAAAAGTACAAATCAGCACCTAGATCACATTTCGCTCATCTGTTTTTGTCATACTATACTGATATCTATCTATGGTTGCGAATAACGCATCTTCAAACGTCTTTCACTTCCCTCAACGCGTAAAGTTTCACTAAACTAATGATAATTATGAGATCAAACAGATTCATATATTATCAAATACTTTCCTTTGTACATCATCTGCTTTAGTGTTTTCTTAATAGGGTAGAGGTGGTGGGGTTTTTCTTGGCGGAATGACATATTATTTTCAATCTGTTAAATTGCAGTATGTATTTCGATTTCATATTAATTCTATTCAATCTATTTCGTTTTACTTTCGGAAAACATAATTATACAAGAATATTACAAACGATCTCGAGCACAGATTTGTTGATTGCAAGATAAAAATCAAAGGTAATCAACGAATTGAAAGCATGATTTTATGTACACTGTATATACTTAGATTTAAACCAAGCTTATTTCATTATCTTCGTTCTGAGATTAAAAAAAAAAAATTGAGGGTCCACCAAAAAGCCATTCTTATGTAAAATGTGGACAACTCAAACTAAACTCAACAACCAAAATGGCATGCAAACCGAAAACATGAGCCTGCGATAACGTCGTTGATTTGCCGTTAAGGACACAATAACAGTGCATAAAAGTATCCATACATCTCCGTGAATATCGACTGCAGTATTTTGAGTATTTTCAAGCAAGACATAAAATATTTCAGACGCTATTGCCTTAAGAACAAACAAACAATTGATGATAATAGTATGACTAACTTTTATGCAATGTACGAAGGGGACAATTATTGCTTGTTCAATTCATTTCCGGTTCCCGGTTCATTCCCTGTTCATTTCAATGTATAACAAAATTTGACGATATGCATGTCATAAATCATAGTAGGCCTACTTGTTTCAACGCATTAATACACATTGTGGGGTGCGATTGTATAGAGGAGACGTTTAGGGAAAAATATACAACAGTGAATGGAATGTAAATTGTGCGATAAGGAACAATTTAAATTTGGTATAAAGTATACTATACAATATCGTATAAAATTGGAAATGCAGGGGATCATCTTCGTAAGCAGATCTTGACCAGGAATTCAATGGCTCCATAATATGCTTGTGTATTTTACCCAAAGCTTCATTTTCATTTCATTTTCCAGCATGGCTTGAAACGAAAAAATCAACGCCATACTCTCAAGTTATAATATTATTGTAGTAATTTATGCTTGATATGAAATACCAATACCCATTCAATACTTGAACACATTTACAATGGTTCTAAGTGCTAAAAAAAATAAAAAAAAAAATCAGAGGAGAAAATAAAACCGAATTGCTTGGAAGCTGTAGTCCGGCAATCTGGAAAAATCACAGCAATCAATCCATTATACTCCCGAGAACAACTTTTACCTCCAGGGCCCCGTTGCAAGAAAGTTGCAATCAATTGCAAATAATTGCTAATTTTGAAACAACCATTCTGATTGGCTCAGGGTCTGCCCTATTAAGAAGACATGCATGCAACAATGATTTTGATTGGCCAGTGACAATCAGTTGCAAGTTGCGTTTAAACGCGAAGTTTCTAGCAACGGGGCCCCTGGTGAGATAAAATGGTGTTTCCTAGATAAAGGAAAATGGATGTTGGGTAACCGATGCAAATCGACCATTCAAGTTGGATAATTACACGCCCAATTGCATGACGCATGCAACCAGCCGCTTTAGGCATGTTAGGTGTAATTTTACATAATAATCGAGCCTTGTTCAGGTTTCCCGGCATTCCTTTGGTATCCCGTTGTAGACCCTTTTTTTTTCGCGCATTATTGTCAATTTTCAGTCGATTTGAATACCACTCAGGATAGGGCACATATAACTTAGTATTCCAGCCCTCTTGGTTTCAGCGACTTTACCGATAATCTAACAGAAATCTTGGGACAAACTAAGACTGTACCTGATCCACAGTTACCTGTGTATACAAAAACAACAACAACAACAAAATGTATTAGGCCTTCCGGTGGCTGGATTATAAAAATCATCATTACATGTGTCTACATCACTAGGGAGACTCCAGAAGGTTTCCACTGCTTTTGCCTGACACCCGGAGACTACGACTGCAAAATTGGCAGTTAACTGGTGAACAGGAAAAGTAGCTTGGTACCAACTTGTCAAATTACCAGCGCCATGTTAATGAGGTCCCTTTGCAATCCCATGCGATGAGCAACAGGTTGGCATGGATACGCGAATTGAGATTGACTCTTTTCTTTTCCTTTTGAAAGGGTGTCTGATGGTGGTCGATCGGTGAAGCCTTTTGGCCCAGGCTTAACTCTGACAATATTGTCACAATTTAGCCCCAAAGCGTGTTTTTATCTGATGATTGATAAAAAGAGAGTAGTGATGTTTTTCTAATGTGCATCAAAATCTGTAAGCAAGAAGGAGTCATTATTGCAGGTGCCGCAGTTAGTTTACAGAACTTTTGTGTAATTTCTGAAGCTCAACAAGATCACAGGAGATTAAAGAAAGAGAGTGATATGACACTTGGTAGCTTTCACTTCAAGTGTATTGATTACTTTTAATTCCTCCGGCATACCCTTAACAAAAACATGCAGTTAAACATCGGATGGTATATAAATGCGATTTGGCGTATCGTAACCGAATTCAAAAGCATCGTCACGCAGAGGTATTTGGTTTTAGAACCACATGGGTATCCAAGATCTATACCTTTTTTGTCTTATTTTTTTAATAAAGATAAATCACGGGCTCTCACCAGGCAAAGGGGAGTACTTCATGAAAGTGAAGCTAAGTGCAACTTTGCGATGTTTCGTTATTTTATATATTTCCTTTTTATTGTTTGTTATGTGGTTATACGGACATTTCTGGGGCAAATACAGGTGATCAGAAATTAAATTAATGTTGTGTCTTGTTATTGAAATAATGGACATGATTATATCAACAACAGTATACATTATAAGCATTGTTTTTATTTAGCCTATATAGTACTCCCACTTATTGCTAAGGCGGCGTAATAAAACTCGTCATCATAATTACAATAACAGTCACATAATTATACATTATTGTCATTGACACCGATACGAACAGGTAGTCATTAGTATGTTGCAATAATTCCAAATCTTATTTTCCCCCTTTTTTTTTGGGGGGGGGGGGGGGCGAACGGCGTTGAAAAAAGTACAAATGCGTCACGTATCGGGAAAGGAACGCAAGGAAAGCAGCCCATACGAGTATAGTTCCAAGAAACACGGCATGTTGTAAAAATTCATAGCATAACTTGGGTATAGGAAAGGTTTTAGGCAATATCGTCTCCTAATGGAAGTTGATGTCTGATAATCCTTCATCCATGTCATCTTTTTACATGATCCACCATAAACTGTCGGAAAATACATTCTTATAATCATACTCACTTTAAAATAGAAAACATTTTTGCACATATGAACTTTCCATTTGAAAATTATTCATATAAGTTACGTCGGACCAAAAAAAGCTAAAAAAAACAAACAAAAACCAACAACAACAGTTTTTGATCTGGAGGGATTAACAGAGAGTGCATGCAGTTGGTAGCAAAGTTTGCCATTTAATGACGTCATCAAACCGTAAGCATTCATTTAGCAAAATTGATTGATCGGCCTACAACTTCTTCGCTCTGGGTGATTTTGAAAATGTCCTGAATGTTCTGAATGCGCACAAACAACCTGAATGGGGGAGAGAGTGTAGGGTTACAGCGACCAATTTCTTTTTATTTTGTTTTTCTGTCCAAACGTCCCATTCTTTGATTAGAACGTTTATACAGCTAGTCATTACAATCGTACAGAGTGCTACTGAATATCAAGAAAATTACTTGATTACATCAAGGTCTCCAGTCACTGTTGCACATCACTTGAATATAGACCTCCCACCGATATCCGTAACATAAAAGGAAAAGACCTCCCTCCAACACACACATTTATACACATTATAATAGACCTAGACACATCTATATCATACGTCACTATGGTAATGTTGACACCGTATAAGAATTTTTTGACTCAGTGACGAGTTAAGTGGATGCTGTTTATAACCCTTTTTTGCTCCTCATGATCTCAACTTTATATCCCAATTACTAATTCTTTTAAAATTTCTTCTTTGGTATCGGCAGTTAGTTGTCGTGATTAGGCACATACATCCAGCGTTGAGCGTTGAAATGTTACGTTGTCTTGTTTGGCAGTGTGGCGCCTCACTGTTGGGATAGGCTATACTAAACTTTCTGGCCGTTTATAAACATAATGTTTATGACCTTCATGGGTTCATTGTTGAGGCAATTTGCGCCCATCTTACTCAAACTTTACTCATAAGAAATTGTTTGCCTTCAATTTGAGGAGCACGATTACTTAAGCAGGTGTCTCGATTGCACTCTTTTATCGAAATTTTTTAACCAGGCTGCCTTTGAATGAGTTACATTGTACCGTCTCAGTGTTTATGATGTATCAAAATAGCGTAATAGGGTTTCAACAGACATGACAGAGATAGTTAAATCATTATTTGCTGGTTGAATGAATATCCATCAATACTTTATCGGTGCTTCCTTCAGCACAAGAGAGGCCCACAATAGATGAATTCAGATGGTGTACAAAAAATAGCCCTATATTTGCGCAGACTACTGAACTGTTTGTCAAGTAATCTTCCACGAAGTTAACCACTAGTTAAAATAAGCTATTACGAACAACAAACAGCCATTAAAAGTTTCAAAATAACAATTGTCCTCGGTTCCTTTTCAGCGCGACGACAAAAGCTGGTATTAGGGCCTGCTTAACGCGGTGCGCCAGAAAGGACCGACTATTACAGTAAAGGAAAGTGCTAAGTGGTTTTCAGCACCGTGCGATGCTACTGGAGATAGCACGCCGCGCTGGTGCGCATTGAAAACATTTTCATTTATTGATCGCATGACGGTCATTTGCTTATGGCGGTTGACAATCTGGGAATAATAATTAGCTTCTTGAATCGTTGTTTACATGGGGTATTAGCGGCACTGTCAGTATTTTGAACTGACTGCATTTTAGCAGAGAAAAGCACGAAGGAGGCTCTTATAATTCTTCTCAATACCCTCTCTTTTCCTCCTAAGAACGTCTTGGAGGACGACAGGAAAATGTATTGTTGTGTTCAACACGCTCTTGACAAATCTTAAGTAAACTAAACGCCTCTGGGAAGGGGGAAATTCAAAAAGTTGTTTTTGTAATGCGGTATTCAAAGTAAGTACCGTTGTTCATTATTTCCACCGATCTGTTCAGTTCAAGTGGGACACCAGTCCTATAAGAAGTGGCTTTAATGGACTCAGTTCATTCAAAACACTTACCAGGGAAAACTGCCAAGTTTATGTTTCTCTCTTCCCTTTTGAGAATTTAGCCTATTTGAATTCAAATTTGTCCATTCGACGTGCTGCAGCTCCGCTATGAGAGATGAGGAAACACGCATATAACACACACCTATGATCAGGGTGTACGTCACGAGACCGACACCCACGAGTCATACAGCCCACGAACCATAGAGCTCACGAGTCATACAGCCAATGAGTTATACAGATCACGAGTCATACAGCCCATGAGTTCGACACTATAAGGCTCCATTATCTGTCGAACTCGTGGGCTGTTTTTACCTAATGTCGAACTCATGGGCTTTATTTGCGTAGTGTCGAACTTATGAGCTGTATGACTCGTGAGTTGTATGACTCATGGACCTTTTTTCAATGTCGAACTCCTGGGCTGTATGACTCGTGGGCGTCGGTCTTGTGGGACTATACCCCCGACGATCATGGCATATCTTTATGCATATGGGGCCATGTAATAAATTAAACCTCGATATTATCGGTGGCCCGGTATAGCCTGGGGCCACTAAAATTTGATGTCGGGCCACCAGTCTTTTGAGGTGGTCGGATTGTGACAGCAAAGATATCAAAGTAGATTACAATGAAATGTTTCCGTTTATTTACCACCACAGACACTTCGGATCATCAACAATCAGTTTCAAATTCAATGTTATAACACCTGAGGAAATAAAAAAGTATGCCTAATAGTATTTCTTGTTGGAGTTCACTTGTGTAAAGCACTCGTTCAAGGAAAATGAAAAATGGGGATTATGAACCGAGAGTATATAGCTACCTATGATGCAGGGCCGGCGGAACCGGGGGCCGGGGGCTCGCCCTCCCTCCCCCGTTTTTGTTTTTGTTTTTTTTTTCAGCATTCATAGCCCGCGCCCCCCTTTTTTTTAAACCCCGGAAGTTGCGCTGAAGGCCATTTTTTTCTTGTTAGCTGATGAACCCGGTGCCCCCCCCCCCACACACACATACACACACACACACACTTTTGAAAACGTGGCGCCGGCCATGTGATCTATGTGTGTGAGGGTGTGTGTGTCACTGATTTGTGTGTGTGTGTGTGTGTGTGTGCGTGTGTGTGTGTGTGTGTGTTTGTGTGTGTACAGTTGCGAGTGTTGAATAATTTAATGTACCATTTTACGTGACACTGTTGTTACACGAAAGTCACGATATTCCATCGGTCGTTGACCAGTTGCGAACATTAATGAGGAATTGCTTGAAAATCTCGGTTAACGCTTTTTACACTCATCTAATTAATTGATTCTAAAACACGTAGGCCTAGGGCCCACATCAATTCAATTCAATTCAATTCAAACTTTATTTCATTTTTTCGAAAAGAACATAAACATTTCACTTTCTTTGGTAACAGAGAATGAGGTTACATATAATCAAAACAAAGTAAATTGAGAAAATATAATTGTGGAACCTTGGGGTAACAACACAATGTTGTAATGAAAATTGACTGAAGTGATATAGACGATATAAAATTACACAAAATTTCGAAAAAATGGAGGGACCCACTAAAAAGGCAATGCTTGTAGAATGTGGGCCCCTCAGGTACAGAATGTCACTAGAAAATGAACTGATGCAAAAAGGGGAAAAATTGGGAATAAAGTCAGATAAAAAAAAAAATGTCTGGAAGCCCAATAAGAAGACAGAGTAACAGACAGACACACATACACAGGCGAATGAACATTAAACGAGACTGGGACGACAAAACTTATAAAGGGGGACTTAAATACAAGACAGAACGAGACAAGACTGTCATAATAGGAAGACAATACAACGGACAGAAAGGCAAAACAGATCCAGCGATCCTCGACAGAACTGTATCGAAAAAATAATGGGATGCGTGGAAAGGATACGGAAATATGGAAAAATAGAGAGAAATAGATGCGGAAGCAATACAAGTAGAATCGAATCTACTCAGTAAGTGTCTCAGGACAACAGGGACGAGAAAATGATAATACATGTGACAGTATATCATTGGTAATCAAAATTCTTCGAAAAGAAATTAAAATGAGCCAACAGGCTGATTCAATTCTGTAGGAACATAACATTGCAATAAGAAGGAATTTAATATCCTCTTAAGTGAAAATATAGAGGATGAAATTTTTATGTCATTATTCAGAAAATTCCAATAATTTGGGCCAGTATAGATAAGTGTGTTCTTATAGCAAGAATTGTTCGTAAAAGAGGTAAGTGAAATTCATTGGAACGTCGAGTGGGATAGTCAGGGAATGATTGATTTCTTTGAAACATAGAATCGAAAATGGAGGGGAGTGAGTTGTTGCTGTACGTATACATAAATTGCCCCAAATTAAATAAATACAAATCTTTCATTTTTAGCAGCTTATTAGCGGCAAATAACATATATGAGTGGGAGGGTATGAAAGGATAACTGACAACACGGAGAGCTTTCTTTTGAAGAAGGAACACTCTATCCAGTAGGTTCTGGTGAGTGTTTTGCCCCAAACTAAAACACCATAATTAAGATAAGGCAATATCAATGACGAATATAACATAACAGGCCCGTAGCCAGGATTTTTCAAGGGGGGGGGGGGGGGTGCGGTCACTAAAAAAACGGACCTTCGGTACCAATACCAATGATGACACACACACACACACACAATTATATATATATATATATATATATATATATATATATATATATTCTTTAGACGACCGAACTACAAAAGTTGTATAAGAATTTGCGCGCGAAGCGCGCCGCAAATTGTGAATTTTGACTGTTTTAATGACGTTTTAAAGTCTCGAGGAAATTTGTATTTTTGTCTGTTGCATGCAATCGCGTTACGGTACTTCATCTAGGAAATAGTAAAAACTCATTTTGCCAGGAAATTGCAAAGTTTAATTGTGTTCGAGACTCTGCGCGCGTAGCGCGCCACAAAATTGAGAATAGTGATTTTCCTGGTGTTGTTTTAACTTTTATTTTTCTAATTGTATACCCGCGTTAGCAGGCCTGAAGCCTGGTATGCGAGTTTGTCAAAAACGAAAATAAATAAGAAATTTTTTAAAACAAAATGAATTGTAAATGTGAACCATTTATATTTTGCCTCCTTGTGGTAGGATATTTCCAGCATTTCCGAACTTTCAAATAATCATTTTAGATTTAATAATATTAAAGGTAGTAGATCCGATTCGCAAACATCTCCAATATCAGTCAAATGTCATATTAACCATAATGCTAAGAAGGTTTTCTTTGTGAAATTTGGAGGTCAGTGAAATTCAAAAATTAAACATCCGTTAGCCATTGGAAGAAGTTGAGTGCAAATTCAGACCTCAGGCTTAGTGCTCAGATGTTTTCCTATTTGATTTGATCTGTCTTACTATGCACACTAAGATACATATTGGAATGGTTATTTCTTATTTATTAAATTGTAGTAGCATATTTGGTTACTAGCTGTCTCTAGGCATTTTCGAATTTGGGCTGCAAAGAGATCCACTACCTTTAAGTTAGAAGAGACATAAGTAAATAATGATAAAATAAACAAACAAAAAAGAATGAGTTTCTTTTGTAATACTATCTGACAAACTTTTTACTTTACCATTTTACTTCATAGCTCAGCACTTTCCATTCTCTCTCATACCCTCTTACCCATTACATTTAAATGAAATACAACTAAAATGAGTTTGCGTGCCTGCATAATACTCTTTGGAAATTATAAGTGAGAATGTTCTTATGTTTTGGCTCACTTTAAAATGAGAACCAATAGAACCGTCACAACATGAGAAAATGTATAAGTAATAATCAACAGTACATTTAGAAAAGAGATTAGTAAATAATGATAAAATAAACAACACAAAAGAATGAGTTTCCACCGCCGTATCCAGAACAGAGCCTGAAACGGTGCAGGCTCAAGAAATCGTTTGTACTAATACGTCTTGAAGTACTGTGTGATACTGTTGACTCAGACTTCTACAAAGCTGTAAGTGAGAATTTTAACCCAATCCGGCTCATTACCTGTGTTTTTTATGAAAAATATGAATAAAGAATGTAAATTAAATAACGACGCGTCACAATGCAGTCTAACGCTCTCACAATGTTATCATACATAGGGTTTTGCCCTGACTGTTTTTACTCCGGAGCTCTTGCAATATTCAGGCTTTTGTAATACTATCTGACAAACTTTTTACTTTACCATTTTACTTCATAGCTCAGCATTCTCTCTCATACTCTCTTACCCATTACATTTAAATGAAATACAACTAAACTGAGTTTGCGTGCCTGCATAATACTCTTTGGAAATTATAAGTGAGAATGTTCTTATAGGTTTTGGCTCACTTCAAAATGAGAACCAATCGAACTGTCACAACATGAGAAAATGTATAACAAATAATCAACAATATATTGATACAGGCAAGTAATCATCCAAAATAGAAAATGATGATTACATAACAGGAGTTAGAGGGGAGCATTTGCCGGTCCTTTGAATGTGCACTTGTGCAGTGTGATCTTCGCTTAGTCTTTTTCTAGTCTTTAAGCATTGTTTGAAGTTCCAGTCTTCTGGGATGCTTTCTGGCGAACAATTTCACCACCCTCTCGTTATCAACCTCAATGTCATCCACGAATCGCACGTACTCGGGCGGCCAGTCGGGGAAAAAAAAAAAAACAAACAAACACCGGTCACACGCGCCAAGGGCCATGGCATGCAGTGCCAATATAATAATAGCTCGCACAAATTGATACATAACATTTGTGTTTGTGTGCATGGGGACGATCCGATGGTTCATACAACAAAAGGGTTTCGTACAATTATTTTTAACATTGTTAAACGTACTCTTCCACATGTACGTAGCATATAATGTGTCTTTATATTTATTTGGATTGTTATCTTGAGAATTGCTAAAAACCGTTATTATGAAAAAGTGGACCTTTCAGAATTTGGGGGGGGGGGGGGGGGAGGGAGGGGTGCGTACGCACCCGACGCACCCCCCTGACTACGGGCCTGCATAAGTAATGATTTTTGTGGAATATCCAATGTTATTCTATTTATAAAACCTATATTACGTGAGATTGTGTTGGATATATAATCAATATGTAACTTCCAGGAAAGTTTGTCGTCAACAATAATTCCAAGGAATTTAAAATGTGAAACTCGTTCTAATGAAAATCATTCAAAACTATAGCTGTACTCAAAGTGTCAACATCACATTGTTTACGGCGGGACTCTTCACAAAGATGTTTGAAATGAAATACATTGAAATTGATTATAATCCACACCTGGTTGTTAGAAACAATCAAAGGCTCATCACTCCTTCAACAAAGTTGCTGCAGTAACCACCCATTTAGCCAATGTTTAGCTAATCTCAATGTTTGGTTGGTAGGTTACTGATGGAGAGGGCATATTGCAACAGCGTGAAAGAATAGCGGATGCGTTTTTTGCAACTTGAAAGTATAGCTACACGTTTCATGACATGAACCCCTGGGAGAATGACTATGCTTTAGGTGTGACAGTGGCAAAACCACCATGAGAAAGCGATATCTCCCCTCCCCCCCCCCCCCCTTCCAGATGAAATACTAGTACTGTAGAACGATGATTCCAGACACAGAACTCTGTGATTCCAGGGGACCGTTTCATGAAAGTTGTCAGCCCCGACAAGTTGTCAGTCTCTGAGAGTTACCATAGTAACAGTCAGCGACACGAGCTTCACAGCCAATCAAAACCAAGGATTTTACTGAAACTGTCGGAGAGTGACAACTTGTCAGGGCCGACAACTTTCATGAAACGGTCCCCTGGCCAGAGCAAAGAACCTGCGCTGCTCTTGCTCTTGGCTTTGTGTCCCTTTTTGCTGCACGCCCTCAACGTCCAAAGCGTCTGATAATCTCCATTTTTCCGTATCGGCCGTGCGTGAACGAGAAAATTCTGAAAAGAAAACTCCGACAATATGACGGGAACGCAAAATCCAATCACAAAGCTCATCGGATCAAGATATATGGATCTGGCAAGATCATGGTGAGTGTGTTTAGGGGGAAGTATTACTACACTCACGACGTGGCTGAAAAATTTGTTCCTCCAGCTCCCAGCTCCACTGCACTGCTACCGTGACTGACAGTCTACCGTGGGACTCGATGCGAGATAGTCGGGATCGTCTGGCGTAGTCCCGAACGTAAAGATTAGCGTCAATTACATATTGATTATTGTATGACATGTGCTTTCAAAATGTTATGCCAATTATGAATTAATTGACCAAGAACAGAAATAGATAGTGGTTTATAAAGTATCTCTGTTTTGTCTTTACTATCCAAGTCACACTGGGATGAAGTAATTAGTAGAATAAACGTGTTGCTTGCTGTGTGACGTGTGACGTGATCAATTGTGATCGAAGGTGATCAATGTCTTCCTTTAACTCTTCCCTCGACACTCAAGCACCATCAGCACTGCCTGTCAAAGGTCATCAGTCGTACCAGTCACCCTCCGTTAAAATATCAAGATATTTGTTTTCAACTTGCACTTCAATTTTGCTCTTCGTTTAATTTGTGTGTGTACACACTGTGTTCTGCACTACATTTGTTCCCGTGACCGCGCACCTCACTGCACTGCACTGCATAGACAGAAAGATCCGTCTGTCCGGAGGACTCTTTTATATTTTGCCATTAACGCTGTCTTCCGTAGACAGACGGAAGGTAGTAGTAGTACTAGTACCCATTGCTGTGTGGATGTTCTTAACCACTATCTCTATGGAAAATTGGGTGAGGTACCTCACCCTTCTCGATTGCATCTAATTCACGGCCCTAGGTCGGCAAATTTAAGCTTGAATAGTTAAATCAACTATTCAAGAATAGACTACACTCACCAGATTAATGAATAATCCAATATTTTAGTAGAATTTTCAACGTAAAACACAGCCTGTCGCGTCGTCACGTTCAAACTGCAGAAACACACACTATGAATCTCTTAGCCAATCACATGCGAGGTAGCTTCTACGTGTTTGTTTTACTAAAACACGTACCTCGCATGTGATTGGCTTTCAATGGCTTACAGATGAAAAATGGCGACTTACTGCTTGTGAACGGCGATGTTGCTATATCGATAAAATTTCTGCGTTATAACAGAGTAACTGAGTATTTCGATTGTACAATGTGAGAAATTAACCCCAAATATTGCTGCATAATGTGTCATGTCATGTCAAACCTGTTTGAATGTAAAATAGCTGCCTGAAATTTGGTTAATCGTAACGTTCGATCTATGCGCTACTGCCACACAGGAGCTGGCATCATTGACTTCGGTCTGTATACGGAGGGGATCCGTGAAGCCAGACGTAGTCTCCGCGGAACATTCCCCGACGGACAGATACAGACCGATCTTTCGGTCAATGCACTGCACTGCACTCGATACGACTAGTCGGACTAGTCAGCAGTCATATGGTGGTCTAGAGTAAACAATCCCCAGTTTTCAGCTGGCTTCCAGCCCCAGAATCCGGACACCGACCTATCACTTATCACAAGCCAGCAAGTTCTATGGTCACAACACATGCATTTCTCATCTTTTCACACACTGACTGTTCAGTATGACACTGTTGTTCACAACAGGAAAGTGCCCCAGTCGCCTCCAAAAATCCATCTAAAATCCCAAATTTCACCGTCAGAAAACGCAGAATTGGCACAAGTTTTCCAAAGTGCACGCGGAAGTGCCAGTGCGATGCAGTGACTAAATGTACAGGGGTTCAATGCTAGTGCTGACTCGCCAGAATTCGGACACCAAGGGGCGCCGCAATGTCTCCAATGCAACCTTGCGCCAACAATGTATGGCAGGGCGCATTTTTCAGCGGCCTTGTACACGCATTGACATTGAATGCGCATAGCGCCTGTCCGAATTCTGGAGAGGCCGGCCAAATTCTGGGGGATTATCAAGGTGATCAATAATACTTGGAGATTTTGTGAAATTTTATGATGTGTTTAACAAAATCAGCATTGAGAAAATGTTTGATATAATAATTAACATACATTTGTAGATATAATTTTGTATGTATTATTTGAGTTGAGCAAATATTGCAGAAAACTGGTGGTTTTACTTTAGATCTATGTCTCGATTCTAAGTCTGCTTCTCAGCTGCTCAGTCTGTGGCGAGTGTGCCCATGGCATATGCGTAGATGGGAGTCTACATGAATATTATTTGCAGTATTATGCAAAATAAAGAAGTATATCTGAATTGAATACATACTATCTGAATTCATCAATTGCGGTGGAAAATCGATATAAAAAGATATGATTATAATAAGATACCTGATATATCAAACTAATTTCTCCGGTCCCAATGTATCTATTTCCTTTGTTTTGTATATTTTACTGACTACTGATATGATATATAAAGAATAAATTGTCTTGGTCCCAAGGATCTTGTTATACTGAGTTTCCACTCTTAATTAAGCCAGTTCACATTTCCAATCTGAGCATGTGCAGATAAAGGTCATTGCAGACCTTTGAAATGGACTTGCAACTGAGGTATTCAAAACCTAGGGCTTCATGACAACTGTGTTATAAATGAACCAGGTGCATATTGGTATTTACGGGTGAAAGTGCATTCTTTTCAGCAACATTGACAAAAGCCATTCATTTATCACTGACATGTAAATTTACCATTTCCTGCATGGCTTTTTTCAGCTGTTCTTCTTGAAGACTAGTCTATGTTTTGCAAAGTCTGTGGTTGGAGAGGTCATGACAGACTAGTGCTAGCTGTGAACTGGCTTATTAGGTCAGTGCTCTCAGCCCAGTGTGTACTTCAAAACTGGACATGATTTATTACCTAGAGAGAAGCAAGCATAGATATGTACTAATGAAATACCTGTAGTCCTGTGCTTCATGTGGTACCTGTTCAAGGAAACTTGGAAAACACATTGCAATTATGCTAAACCCTGTTGATTACATGTACTATGTTTCCGTGGTTGTATCGCAGGAGGAGAACAGGCCTGATCTGGGGCGGCTTCCTTGGAGTTGGAGTCCTCTACGCCACAGACTGGAGTGTGGTGCTGCAGTGGGTTCCTGTCCTCAACTGGAAATATACCAAGACTGATGAGGAGTCATAGCCCCATGCCAACATAGCTAGGAATGATATTATAACTAGTGTAATAAAGGTAAGCAGTTCCCAGTTCCCCCACAGGTGCTTAGTTAAGCCATGGCAGGAATGTGTTGTAAAATTTCTGTTTTAACTTTATACAATTGTAGCAACGACAAAAGGGAATATACGTTGTACTGTATTACAATATCTTTAAGTGATCACAAATCCTGTAATCTCATTGGTTGATCCTCCACTGAGTATTTTCTGTATCTTGTGAATAATGTCATATGTCATTGTTTTTATGTTTTGCATTGTTGTTGCTATCTGTGCGTATGCCTTACATAAATCCATCCCTTAATATTTCCTGTATTCTGTAATGATGTTACCACTGAAAGATGAAGTGCTTGCCAGACCGTAGATATTTGAACAGGGGAAACTGATAATACACAGTACCTGCCGCAACGCATATCTTGTCAAGCTATGCTCTGCAGCTTTTGCAGGACAAAACATTTACAGTACATAGGAAATGGGACAAGGGCTGTGACAGATCAACTTTAATGTAATAAATAGAAACTTGTGGCAGCATCTGGATTGTTTTTGCCTCGTAAAAACAAAACCATAGTCCCCATAACAACAACCAAAACAACACATGATAATTTCACTTTGTATCAAAGGGATTGAGCAATTTTCTCATCCTTAAACATTTATGTCAAACATGAAATTACATTCTTGATATGATCTGGGAATGGTCCCATGTGGGAATTATAACATTGCTGTTGTGCCGCTTATTTTCTTTCACGTTGGTATGCAGTATGAATATCTAGGAAATGTTTAGTGAGCTTGCATAAGGCAATTATTTCTTTCTTCATTGCATTATTAATGATTTATTCAGTGGAATTGTAAGCAAAATTGCTACAAGCTTGAAGTGAAATTCCACACTACATGCAAATTGGATTCATCATGTAGCCTAAAATCAGACTGGCAGAACTTTCTTCAAAATTTCATAATAATGTACTTATAGGAAAGTTACAGAATTTGCAGGTTTCCAACTGTTATTAGTTTCTACACAAACTAGAAATGGTAATGTTGTCATCTCGCAGTGCTTACAAAAACTACATTTTTGGTCGAAAATGTAGGAAGAACTATGCCTTTTACCCTAGAACTCATTAATTGCCCATTTTTTTTTTTCCTGTGACATTTGACCGTGACATATTGAATTAATTCAAAAATCTTCTTTTATGTGTTCCTTTTTAATTTATTTTGACAGCTTATCAGCTCATGTGTATGACCCGCCATTACTGCTTGAACTCCTGTGAGAATGAAGAAGTGCTACCAGAAGGAGGACATAACTTGAAATACGAGTGGATCTTCCGTTTCAACAAGAGATGATAAGGAATCCAAATGTGCCACAGCATGATGCAACCATCGCAATTACTGAACCCTAGCTACAGCAACAATTGCCAGCATAGCTTGACTCTGTGCGAACAAGAAAAACATTGTTTCTGACTAACTTTACAGTTCGAAGAATTGGACATAAATTGAAAATTCATCCTACGGCAAAAGTCCAATCGGAGATTCCTGTGATGGCAACTGCACGGAGATTCATTAGCTGCATTTCATGGAATCTTTTTGGAGCGCTTCATCGATCTTTTCACTTGTTTGTGTTCATTTTATTTGCGGGTATCCACTTGTGCAGACAAAGAAAAAAAAAATATGCTAATATGATACTTGTATTGTATGCTGGGTTGGAATGTTCTTCATGAAATAAATTGTTATTTGAAGTATACTGTATACACCAGTTTTGCATCGAGGCTGATTTTTCAGTGATGGCAGGGTTAGTAAAATATTGTTTCTGGAGACATCTGCAGAGGTTGAAGCTGTCATTTGCCAAGCTTAAGGCAAAATTTGAGTCACTGTCTTGGTTGAGCACATACTACAATGTACAATGTATGTATGTAGTCAGTCACAGTCGCAGCACAGAGTTTGTGCATGGGAAATGTACTGTCACGTCATACAAATACAGCAGCATCTTGACAGGTGAATGCATTCACATTTAAAACCAACATTGTGACTCGGGGATGTTTCACAAAGAATGTAGATTGATCTTTAAAGTTGAGATCAACTTAGAATTATGGTATGCCACTGATTTTCCTGTCCTTAATATTCACTTTAGTTTATCTTGTGTATTGATGGCTGCATGAGAAAGACTCGCAAAGTTTTCATTTTCATTGAGAAGTTAGAATACATACATTGTACTTGCACCATTGAAGACACACATAGCATACCATAATTCTAATCAACATTTCAGATCAAAACTCTTTGTGAAAGCCCCCCCCCCCCCCATTGTTTCATATTTGCACTTTGAATACTCGATTTTGTAATGTTCAGTGTCAATAAGCAAAAAATACATGCACATGTTAAGTGCTCCATAGACAGAGAAGAAAGTACAAGAGAGACAGAAGAACTGAGAGACTGAAGAAGAGATTGATGTGAGGGAAGAAATAAGGAGAGGAAGGGGGAGAGAGAGAATGGAGGGTGTACAATTATGTAACAGCTGAAAAGAAGGGGAAGGGGAAACTGCATTGCATAATATTCTCTGACACATGTTTTCAAGCAATGGGTTGGTTATGCAAGAGTTCACGTTTTATTATTCTCTCAAACTTATTGCAGATTTACATGCAAACCAAACTGCATGATACACGGTATATATTCTGGAGGATTCATGTACAGTGTACATTATACAGTGTATATTGTGCCACACATATCCGTAATGGTAATATCAAAACAATACCCTGCCCCCAAAAACAAGACAACAACTTAAAGCAAACAAAGAGGACAAAGAAATATTGCCCCGAGAGTCCAGGGATCAGCATTTCTTGGCCTATAAAGGTGACTTCATTCAGTTATACTTTAAAGGTAATTCTAGGTCAGTTGAAAATTCATCTGAAAAGAAGGGGAACAATTTTAGAAGCACAACAGTGAAATTTGATCAAAATCAGATAAGAATTGAACAAGTTATGAAATTGTGATATTTCACTACTTTTCACACAACAGTCCTTGGGCAGTCAATATATAAAGTACTAGTACATGTAGTATGCAAACGAGTGAGCTGATGATGTCATTGCCTCACAACTTGCCATATAGTTTGTAAATAAAAACTTGTCATTCCAGCTTTTTGTTAGAATGCAATTATGCCCAAGTCTGATATCTTAATATTTCTGACTGATCAGTATTCTGAAGAAAGTCAGCCAGGAATATCATATTTCACACTTTAATCGCAGGAAAAGTTTTTTTTATTTTTTTTTATTTATTTATTTATTTTTTTTTTTGTACACAATGGAAGATTGTGAGTTTGCAAAATCACCGCACCCATTTGAATACAATTTAGGTCCTACTGTTTGGGAACTGTTGTAGAAATCAGTGAAACTTCACAATTTCATAACTTCCTAATTTTTATCAGATTTCAATCAAATTATCATAGTTCTACTTCAAAGATATCCCCTTAGGATTAAAGATACATGTCATGAATCTAAAACAAGGGAAAAAAAAGGACATACAGGTAGAATTCAAAATTTTCAGCATACCTGATTTTATGGTCACAGAAAACATTGGTTGGAGGGAGGGGAAGTCTCCCAGGCCCACCGTGCAGTTAGGATTATGTGTGGTTGCTACACATACAGTACATCTAACTTCGAAACTACCCTGGCTTGTTAATTTCGGTCATCTCACTGGGGTCAAGTCAAACATTTCTCCAACTACTTCAGGAATGGTAAAAGGGAAAAGAGGATACATACGAAGGGAGAACAGGCACCTGACTCCAGTGATTTCATAAAACTTGATTTCTTATTTCAGCACTGTCTAGACAAACACATACTACATAACTGTAGAATGCATGTTTCTACCAGATTTCACATGCAGCATTACACAAATTATTTCATTTGTTGTTGACCTTAAATAAGTAATGCCTCTGGATATATGACAAAAATCCCTGCACTATATTAGCATTCATATGCTACAAACAATAATGTGACCACTCACTGTAATACACTGTACATGTACATGATATAAAGAAAAGATGGCAAAGTGTGACATACTGTATATCAACCCGTAGAATACTAGTCCCAAGTATGTACTCCTGCAGGTGTCAATGGAAAATGTGTGTTAAAGGTAGGGGATACCTTTTACAGACCTCCCAAAATGCAGCAAAACATTAAATATAAACCTCAGGGGACTTGCTTAGGCCACTGCTTAGAAATTTGGAAGTCAACAGTTATCTAAAATTTGAATAATGCACAAAACTCAACTACTCAGTAGTTCTGTGTGTCAGCCACGCTTAAGCGTTTTTGTTGCATTCTTCTGTATTTGTGATCTATAAAGACAAATCTAAAAGTACAAGAGCTGATGTAATAACATATAGAGTGTGTGGCAAGAATGTATATAGAAATGTTTGTAAGTGTTGATGAACTTTCTTCACAAAATATACATGATGGACACACATGCAGTTCCACGGGTCTGCAAAGGTAGCCTAGTGATGTACTGGAATTTACGTTTTTTTTAACAATTCAATTCAAAATCCAACGGTCAAAAAAATGTACTAAATGTTACCTTCCACTTTCAATACTTTATGGGAGTTTCTAAAATGATACTCTCTTCAACATACCACTGTGTTTATACAACTCTTCATTTAAGGCATGCAAATGGGATTCCCTACCTTCAAAGCACAATCTGCTTGTCCTCAACGAGTTACTGTAAACCATGGTATATTCTCGGCATGAATTTTTTTGCGAATTGGAGCCGACGGCCTTTTTTGTAGCATTGTTGGTAACGATGGGGCAACAAAGCTGAGCTACAAAGCCTGTGCACTCTTTGGATATATTTGTATACTGTATAGCAAATACTTCGATCATACGAAGAATTCACATGAATGTTTATCTTCTTTTGTAGCATGATATTATTGCATTTGACCCATGAACCTCTATTGTGTCTTATTTTGCCATATTACAGTTTGTGCTAAATAGGATGCATGCAGCATTTTAAGTGAGACCACCAAGCCCAGTACAACGTAACACCATCTGGTATGTTACAAACAATATTGTGACCACTCACTATTACGCAAGATGCAAACGAAAGACATTTCAGATGCATAATCATGTCTACCTGATCAGGCAATTCTTAACTTTAGACAGGCATGATATTCTGTAGATTTTTTTTTTTTTTCTGAAGTCAATACACATTTTGCTTTTTCCATGTATCAAAATCATCTGAAAATTTTGACTTCTGATTTTTTCAACAAACCTCAATATCATCCCTGTTTAAAACAGAAAATAACTGAACAAAACATAACAAAATATCAAATGAATACAAGAGAAATGAGACCTGCAAAGTCACCCCAATGCATGAGTTATCTTGCTATGTCTATTTAAATTATTGATAATGTGGTTCCATTGTATGAGGACAATAAAAATGGTTTGCACTCTGAGTATGATGAGAGTGATGCCTCAGAGAACATCAACTTGTTACCTCCGCCAAGGGAGGAGGTTATGTTTTCGTTACCGTTGATTTGTTGGTTTGTTGGTTTGTTTGTCCGTGTGCAAAATAACTCAAAAGGTTGTGCACGGATTTGGATGAAACTTGCAGGGAAGGTTGAGAATGACACAAGAAATAGATGATTAAATTCTGGTAGTGATCTGGAAAATTTTATGGATTTTTCAAAGGATTTTCGATATTTTGTCAGGTATGGTCAACGAACTTCAGAGTTCAAGCTGCGTATTTTTGAGGTTTTCAAACGCGCACTAAAGTGCGTGCTCTAGTTTCTGCTAGGGCGAGGCACGCCGCACAGCTGAGGGTTTATGACGTACAACCATGTAACAAAGGCTTCTATATTGGAAAATCGGGCGAATTTTTTTAACATGCATACAACACATAGGTGGAAATCACTGATCTCTATGGAAGAGCAAGATCATCGGTGGAAAGTAGAGCTGCTTGGCGGAGGTCTGCGCTCTCAGAATGCTTTTCTAGTTTTGCTTTGTTTCACTTTGTTTTTGTCCCTGTGACCTTTAACCTTCATAAAATCATGTTTAAACTCAAGTATATGTATGATGTGAAAGTGTGACATGTGCATCTTTCACAATATCATTAAACATATGCCTGGACATTTGCACAAGTATTGTTAACAAATAAGATAAATCATAACAGTTACATCTTTGGGTAGATAAACCATAAACACTAGGTTAGAAATGAAAGCCCAATGAAAAAGATTAATATAACATATCACAAGTCAAATGCAAACATATGTGAAAGGTTCGTTACATACAAAAATAAATTGCTGCTTTCATAATGACTTTACGTTGACCTGGGACATTTTATTAGACAAAAAATTAATCAATATTGTAACTTCCACACACATAATATACCAAAAGGAACTTTGATCTCTGCATATCTATTGCTGTCTTCAGAAAGAATGGAAAGAAAGAGATGGGGTAAGGAAGAGCTTAGTATATAAACAATACACAGGTGAGAGCTAGAGCATTAGTAATAGTGGAGATGCAGCACACTCAATGGTATTTACAATGGTGAAACATGCATGTCATTGTGAATACCCAAGTGTGAGCTGAATCTCCACTAACATCCCAAGCTTAAGCCTGTGCATTATTTGCTTCTTGGTTCTATATACTGTTTTTCATTTGTCTTTATGGGTAAATACCAGTCGGCTACATGCAGAACTTGCTTTTGAAAACGAAAAAAAAAAAAAAATGCCGAAATATGTTCCCAACACACTGGTACTAAAACAAGAACTTGTTCACAAGCAGGCAATTGAGTGTATACATGCTTGTAATTGACACAGTGTGTGTTGCTTTGAAAGTATGCAATTGTGACGTCAATGAGCATGATTAAGGCAAGCCATAGTCGCACAGGTATTACGAGCACTCACAGTATACAGTCAGTGGAAAAAACTTATGCCCGCTGGGCATGTTAGGCAATTGATCATGCGATTGCTCTCAGACAGTCATTTGATTAGGTTCCACATCACTATTTTATCTTTATTATGATATATCTTGCATGCTGCACAGACGCAACCAGTTTTATACTTAGGAATTACAGTTCTTCCTGTTTGATAATACTGTGTGCATGTACTCATCACAGTAAGTACAGTGTACAAGGAAATACAGTCAACCTCGCGTAAGTCGACATAATCGGGACTGAGCAAAACACGTCGACTTACGCGAATGTCGACTTACGCGTAAGTCGACATTTTGTCGACTTATAAATGAAAATTAATTTCCCCTGTACAGAGTAAGATTTGGATCACGATGCGGATCGCTACCCATATCTTACTCCTTTTACCGCCATAACATGCCTACTGACATGAGCAACAATAATGTTTTAGTTCATGCATAAATCTTGCGCGGGTTAGTAACGACAACGCACAATTCCCAAATCTCTAGAATGATTTTGAGAGAGCGGGATCGGAAACCTAGGCCCGTTTCTAGACACTGTACATTTTGAACTTGATTTGAAATATCAAAGGCAAATTCCCCAAAATTGCATTAAACTTCGCGATTTAAATTCAAGTGCGTTGCTGGGAAGATATACGTGTGATTTCGCATGATTCTGTGGAGATTATTTTTCAGTGCCGACCGAGTTGAAATATGTGTGATTTTCCTTCCCTAAGTCGCCATATTTGTTCTGCTTAATTTTGTATTGCCATACTCTGAAAATGAATTGTTCTCGCGCTCCGATTCGCAACATTACCGCTCTGTACGGCGCGGGCCTGTCTGAAATAAAAAGAAGAAGAAAAGTTTGTTCATCCGAAAACGACATCTTTCGGACTACTATAACCTTCGTAAAAACAAACCTCTTACCATTGTCGGACTAATTTAACTTTGGACTGAGATTTAAAACTTCGGCATAGCGAACTTTAACAATAATTCGTTATCATTTTTTTTTTTTGATTGACATTTTGTGAAGCAGTATGCGTTTCGGTAGTTTGAAACGTGTAAATGTTGCGATGTCTTTCCCCTGCAAGTGCAGACTAAGTTCGGTCACGGCGAAAGTTCCGTTACGAAATAAAAAATAATGCGAGCCTTTTCAACAATAACGCACTTCCGTACATGTTCATGCGTTTAAAAAACAGCGTTGCTTGTGATTTGACGGACTTGCATTTGATTTTTAGAGTTGCGTTTAAACGCAATTGAGTTTAAATTTCATACAATTTTCTAGTTTTGTGTTATTATCAAACGCAAGTCTTTTCAGCGTTCCGTGTGATTTGATGGACTTTTATTTGATTTTCAGAATTGCGTTTAATTTTCAATTTTGCTTACGATATGTCTTTTAAACAATAACACACTTCCGTAGATGTTTAGAGATGCGTTTAAACGCAATTTCTTAGTTTCGTACAAAAACCGCAAGTCTTCTCTGCAACGCTCTTACGTTTAAATACAGCGTTACGTGATTTGATGGATTTGCATTTGATTTTGAGAGTTGCGTTTAAACGCAGCAATTGAGTTAAAAAAAGTTCCCTACAATAAATTTTCTAGTATCGTGTGATTATCAAACGCAAGTCTTTCAGCGTTCCATGTGATTTGATGGATTTCCATTTGATTTTTAGAGTTGCATTTAATTTGTAATTTTGTTTACCAAATAAAAAAATTATGCAAGTATTTTAAACAATAACGCACTTCCGTAGATGTTTAGAGATGCGTTTAAACACAGTTTCTTATAGTTTCGTACAAAAACCGCAAGTCTTCTCTGCAACGCACTTGCGTTTAAATACAGCGTTACGTGTGATATGATGGACTTGCATTTGATTTTTAGAGTTGCGTTTAAACGCAATTGAGTTAAAAAAAAAAAGTTCCCTACAATTTTCTAGTTTCGTATGATTATGAAACGCAAGTCTTTCAGCGTTCCGTGCGATTTGATGCACTTGCATTTGATTTTTAGTGTTGCGTTTAAACGCAATTGAGTTTAAGTTTCCTACAATTTTCTAGTTTCGTGTGATTATCAAACGCAAGTCTTTTCAGCGTTCCGTGTGATTTGATGGACTTGCATTTGATATTCAGAGTTGCGTTTAATTTTCAATTTTAGGCTTACGAAATTAAAAAAGTAATGCAAGTCTTTTAAACAATAACGCACTTCTGTAGATGGATAGAGTTTCTAGTTTCGTACAAAAACCGCAAGTCTTCTCTGCAACGCTCTTGCGTTTAAATACATCGTTGTGTGTGATTTGATGGACTTGCATTTGATTTTTAGAGTTGCGTTTAAACGCAACAGAGTTTCAGGTTTGTACAATTATTTTCTAGTTTCATATGATTATCAAACGCAAGTCTTTTCAGCAACGCACTTGCGTTTAAATGCAAAAGTTGCGTGTGATTTGATACACCTGCTTTTGATTTTTTGAGTTGCATTATTAGTTGCATTGTAATAAATCTTTTTAGAAAGGGCCCTGTTTTTAATACCGCTTCGGAATAATCAACGTCAGAATAATATTCGGATTTACAAAAACACCTACATGTATTTCATGTTCGGATAATGAATACCTACTGGGACATATAAGTGTACAAAATTTGTGCGTTTTGAGAAAAACGAGAGGGAGAAAAGGGGTAAAGTGAACCGTCTTGGGTACTACATAATGCTCCAGTGTAAATGAGTGTATGTCCTTTCTATATTCTGGCATACAAGACAATGGACGCATGGCGCGAACGCTACCGCGCCGTACACTAGCGAATTACCGAGTAGAAACGCAGCGAATCGGAGCGGGAAAACAATTCTTTTTCAGAGAATGGCGATAAGATTTTGAGCGAAAAGTTATGTCGACCTTAAGACGAGGGAATTAACACGTATTTCAGCTCAGTTGGGACTGAAAAATCAGGTCGACTTACGCGAGTTGTCGACTTATAAATGTCGACTAAGACGAGGAAATTTTCAAGGAATAACAAAGGCAAAAATCGGGACTTTTTTATTGTGTCGACTTAAGCGAGTTGTCGACTTATGCGATGTCGACTTAGGCGAGGTCTACTGTACATGTACACTAACCCTTGAGTACTAAAGTTTACATTGCAGAGTCACAGAGTCATGTAAATCTGCACAATGAAAAAGTCCATAAGTTATCCCTTCTTTTCTTTTGCTATCACGCTGACTTCTTCATAAGTAGACATTTGCATGAAGTCAACAGCCTTTCGCAAGTCCCATGCATGCAAATTTACGTGAGGCTTGCTGTACAACAAGTTCTGTCATTACTAAAGGAGAATGCAAGTTATAGTGGCATAGGGGGACACTGTCTTCCGAGATGCAGCAATTCTTGTCATCTGTCATCATCTAGCTGCTCTTCTCCGCGAGCGAAGACGAGAACACGTCTTCCCATCTTTCCCTCAGGCAGGTGAGTGTGGAAGTAGTTCGCAACCTGGCACAATAAATAGAAGTGCAACAGTTGGTGAGCTGGCTCATATTACATGTGGTTCTACTCAAAACGTTTCCTGGCTGACTTATAATACAAAAGATTACACCACAAAAAGTATAGTACTGTATCATGATGGCATGTGCGTATACAAAGTGATACATCGTAATTCTGAACTCGAAAGACCCTTCTGCGGTCACACATGCATCAGAAAATAAATGCATAAAAAGAAATCAACAAAAATAGCAGCAAATATTTGGATCTCCCATCCCTATATTTATTTGATGACCATGTCATGACCTGACAAAGAAGCAATATTTTTAGAAATGAAAGTAGATATTCTTTGCACAATACATTTGTAAATGTATACATAACATCTAAAACAGAGATTTTTCAAATACCTTTACAAAAGACATACTTGTCACACAATATATGTGTGGTGCATTGAGTATTTTAATAGATAGGGTTGGATCGTTATAAACTGTCACTATCATTCTTACCATCAATCCCAATTATCACAGTTTGGAACAAAAGAATGTAATTGTTACTATTGTACATTTTTCCAAAGTATGTTAAATTTAAACTGAAGGTTTGGGAAAACTCTGGCAAATCAAAAGATTTCACCTGAAATCAATATATGTGCGACATTTCCATGATATTTGAAACACACGGTACACAAAATTTCATTAGGAAATGGGTTGATTGAGGCTCATCGAGTTCACGTTTCTATCTCAACTTCTGCTCCACTCCTTTAAATCTATCACTTCAGGAATGAGATGGTACTGTATCAAATATTATATGCAATGCCTAACCTCGATCTTATATTGTATCTAGACCCATCTATCTTTTCAGAAAACTATTTGGGGTATTCAAATTTAACTTACTTCCTGATATTCGTTTTCTGTCAGGAAGTCCTGAATATCCTGTTGAAATAAACAAAAGAAAAAGATGACTCCAGAATACTCTGAAGAATAATCATAACTACGGGTACGAAACAAACCAATGCATGAGTCTATATAGCACCACAAATGCTGTATATTTTGCACTTATGAAATTTAGCAAAGTGGGATTTGTAAGAAAGCATTGCAAGTTATGACTACAGTGACAGATTTAGAATTAAGTATCATCCACATTATTTGGAAAAAACCAGAATGATATACAGCTCATTGGTGTTACAGGAGGCATAATTTTTGAGAGTTTTTATATTTTGCAAGCATTGATTTACTCAAAAAATACACAAACACACTAAAAGTTGCCAAATATAGCACATATGCAGTAATCTGACATCCAAACAGACCAGAATGCAGATGAAAGAAGAATCAATGGAGTATAAAGAGATTGGGGATTGGGAATGGAGGCAAGTCACTGGTCCTTGAGTGTCAGTAGAAAACTGTGTCTCATAAAGACTGGAATACACTTTTAATGCATGTGATGCTGAAAAAATTTGTACAATCGTGATCATTTACATCTAAGCAGAGGAAAAAGTCTGGTTAAGTTTCTGCTGATGCCATTTCATGAGAGAAACAATAGCTGTCTGATCAAGGCATTCACCTTTTGTTTCAAGGCCGAAAGTATGAGGGGAAGAAGAGAGCAAACTTACTGGTTGCAACACGTCAAACAGAATGAGGTGGGTGGGAAGGTGGTGCGAGTCTGTGTACTCTGTTCTAAGCCATCCCACCGGGTCGCTGTAAAATTGAGAGGATTCGTCCACGTAGTCTGCTGCCCTCTGGAGATTTGGCGGGCATTCCAAGAAGCGCATGGGTAGTTCCTCATGGACAAAGCTGGCAGAGTGTAAAGTAGAAAGACAGAAGGCAATGCAAGGTTAATAATAATAATAATAATTCACAACATTTATATAGCACGTTATTACATAAAATGTCTCTAAGCGCTATGGGAAAAAGAAAACAATAGAAAGGGAAGAACAGGGAAGAAAAGAGAGAAAAAAGAAGGTTAGTGGACATAAATCTGTAAACGTACATTATCCCAGCTCAAAAAGCCCTGCATTTGGTCTGAAGGGTTCTTCGGAAGTTGCCGTCTACAAGCTTCATCCCAATCGTCACAAATAAAAACTTCTACAAGTATTCATTTACACCTAGGATCATCACAGACTGAAATGCATTGCAGTCACACACTTTACAGGATACTTTCAAAACAGCAGTCTTCCACTACAGTCAAGATCACAGCCACTAGCTTCTAACTTCTCTCCCCGTGCAACCAGCATCAGCGCACCCCCTGTCCGGTCGGCCAAAGCATAGGGGTGTTGGAGAGTACCCCTGAAGAATGAAAAGAAAACACATAGTCCACATACCTATAATATGGTGTAGAGTGGCAAGGCATGAGAAAGAGCAAGGACCTCTGTTGCCCGGCAACATGCTCCTGAGCCAGTTGTCGGGCGTGGCCCATGACATCCAGCACCCCTCTCTGGTGCAGCAGCCCAAAGAAGACACACGCTGGAATGTTCAGCAGTAGGTAGAGAACCAGCGGGGTGGACTTGCCTGTCTGATGAATGTTCTCCATAAACATACCTACAAAAAATTGTGACCAACAACCCCAGCACAAACAGGTGACATGCATACTGATTACTTCTTCCTATACAACACTTCAGCTATTAGCATACTTAGCATAATTGCAAACACAAAGGGGTTCTACTACTTGATAATCACTTGCATTTACATTGATGTGTATATATGGTCTTATGGTCAGTGAAATTACCTTGATTTTACTCTCTTCTTTTTTTTTGTAATTTATGATGTACTATCCCCCCCCCCCTTTTTAAATCTACGACAGGATGAATAATTCAATGATGATGCGATAAAGGTCAGAAAAAAAAAGTAATGCCAGTTATTGCTTTGTTAGTTACAACACTTTGATAATTACTGATTGTATCATTACCATGAGATGTACTAGATTTGTGCAATATAAATAGAAACATATGCTTTCCAATGAAAGGGTAAAGAAGTCTTACCACAAAATAACATACAGATGGGCACTACAGGATAAATGAAGCGGAACTCCTTGTGACTTGCGAAACTGTAGTTTTTCAAAAAGAGATTGTTGGGAACAAACAGAGTATAGATACACCATGAAGAAGACACAGTGGAATATACACAGAGAGTGCAAGAGATATAATACTGTAACTTTTAGGTTCTAGAAGTTTCAACATTTATCTTTGAAAGGACTATGTAATTACATCTATCAAAGAGATGGCAAAATGCTGGGATTGTTTTGTTGTTGTCGCTGTCATCTTTAATAAACATGAAACCAAATCATTTATGAAATCCAGTATGCAAGTGTCCCCTTCAAATGTCATTTTATATCATTTGTTTGCAAGACTGTGTCACTCCATCTTTGCTCATTCCTAATCACAGGGCGCATGTTACAGCTTGCAAACATGAGGCATTGAAAGTACTTTCGGTATGCGCAAATATGGATTTGGTCATAACTCTCTACGTGTAGGTCTTGGTTCCAAATGTTCTATCAACAAAGGACAACAAAATGCTAAAATGATCTGGGGTCATATTTATCTTTGGATCAAAAATTTCATATCCTAATAGTAACAAATAATCTACTATGTAATAAATTCTTCTAGCTCTATCCTCAAAACAAACAAACAAACAAACAAATAATAAACAAGCAAAAACTGACCAAACATACGGACAAGAAAGAATAAAGAAAATATTACGTTAAAAATTCCTGACACTTGATAAAAGATAATTATATATGAATCAAAAGAAAGCAGTTACGTAATTACCTATAGATGCATATGGTCCAAACTACGGTGAATAAGAGAATACTGTGCCTCCTAAATGTCATTTTGGCCCCCATGAGGAAGCATGGTATGTGGGTTCCAATGACAACCGGAAAGCCCTGCGTGAAATACCAATGCCAAGAGTGTGTTCCATAGAACGCACCAAAGTCACTGATGAAGTTGAAATCTATGAAGTTCTTCTGAACACACACCCACTGAAATTGATAAGGAAAGACACACTCAAAATCAAAAATCAAAAATCAAAAAATGCAAGAATTAGAAATTAAATTTGTCACAAGAAATGTAAATGTCTCATTCTGCATCAAGCATAAAGCAGATGAGAATGAAATATAAAAATGTTGAACCATAAACTAGACTTTTGTTTGTTATTTGTTTGCTGTTTGTTTATTCTTTATTTCATAATAAACACAATTTCTTACAGCTGCCAAAGTAAATGTTAATTTGTAAATTGGAAGACCATCTGGTTAGGTGTACATGGATATTCTTCTTTGACCCAAGTTCACGCAGCACTCGTTGTCTGATTCCAAAACCTGGACAACACAGGCCATCATCATGATCAGAGAAGGAAAAATTAAACATGATTGTCATGAATTAATTGGTGCAAACCCTCCAAATCATGCTTTAAATCTGGACAAACAGGCAAACATGCAAGAATTAGAAATTAATTTTGTAACAGGGCAGACTATGCTTCTTGATCCATCTTCTATTCTCAGCTCCCTAATACTGTAAGTGCTACCTCTCCTTGAAAATGAATGATGAATGATCCCTAAGATTCATAGAAATCATGCATATTGACAACATACCATTCACTACATATCACGAAAAATGTTTTATTCTGCACAATATTGACACCTGTGATCAGTAGGAATCCTATGTTTATCAGAGATATCAGGCCAATCACATGAATTCTCTTGTGTGGATTTGAAGACATGCTTCAATAGACTTGACCCCTTTTAAAATATAAATTGCACCACAAGTAGTATTAAAGCTGCCCTAAAGGGAAATCCATGTACAGATGATGAATAATAACACAAGGATTGCATAAATAATGCAAGATGTAAATTTCTGAACTCTTTCCTTGAATCTTCACAATGCAATGTCAGCAGCATTTTGTAGCAGAAATAAATGATTAAATATGAAATAATATCACATATCTCAGTCAGTCCTATTAAAAAATGATGGTGTTTCCTAGCCTTGGCAGAATATCAAACACATAAATTCATAAAAATCAACCTCTCACTTCTACAACATTAAGCTTCACTGTGTGGGCCTGGTGAATGAATGTATTTCACCATCAAAACCTCAAGAGATCACAAAGTAATGGCCTTAATCTTTGAATTTACTCACATGGCCATAAAACAGTCTGTCTACCAGGAGGGAAATCAAGATGGCACCCACACTGGATTGCACATGGGAGAAAGAAAGGAAAAAACAGGGGAGATCATCACGGCATGGAACATATAGTGGAGTACCTAGTGGACAAGCACATACATGTACACTGTGATAAATGATGACCTGGGTGAGGATATTAGAATATTATGGTCACCGGCTTTTCCATGCAAAATATTCTGGTGTGCAAACCATTCACGAAAGTACATTACAAAATTTATAGTAATGATGCATTTACTTAATGTTTTGCCAACTCACAGTTACTCTGATCGATTGATTACATACAAATCATCAAATAAATTATTGAATTCCTGCACAGCTTTTCAAACTCATAATACAATCACTACACATATGGTAATCTTTCAAGTAAGATTAATATGTTGACGAGTTCAATACTGACAATTTCAGTTTGGTTGTTTGAATGTTGATTTTCTGTGGTTAGGTGAGTACATGTATGTGTGAAAAATTTACATGGTCACCATGTGATCGTCCTGAGGACTGATGGAATTAATTCTGGGTAGTTCTGACAAGAGCTGAGTGAGCTTCTTTTTTTTCTTTTAATTTATGTACTTTTTTTTATAGTGATGGCAGATTCTGAAAGAGCAAACACCAAACTTTAAAATGATGTATCACTCTATACAAATGGACTTTCCTATAACTTAGCAAAATAATGGGGAAACATGATGCACTCTTAAAAAGTGTTTCCCGAGAAAAGAGGCTTCAAAATATAGGGTCTATGCAAGTGCTCTCACCAAGTTGTGCACTGTGCCAAAGCCAGGATGTAAATCACCAGTAAACATAATAAAGGAATTATCAGCTTAGGTTGAAATTTTATGCACTCTACTACCACATTCTATTCAGGACTAATGACAACTTTCAAATCAGGAGCATTATACCTTTTTAATGGTTATTAGAGTTGAGAGTGAAAAGTGTGTATAAAGGGTTTTTTACAGAAATGGAAAAATGTAGCACACTAAACTTCTCATTAGCTTTACATTTAGAATCCCAAACCTTAGATTTATGTGAAGAATTGTTCTTTCAGAAAGTATGAAGAACTTAATATTGACTAGGTCAACCCATTTCACCAACAATGTATTTCCAGTCTGAAAACCAACAGACAGGACATCACTGACAGAATACCCCTCATGACCACCTTCCATCCCAATTTACTCCCTCTCCACAATATCCTTCATGACAATCACCATTATATCCTTCGCACCTCTGAATATCTCTTACAGGCCAGCCCCAATACTTCCATTTTGGCATACCGATGCCCCCACAACTTCAAGGATCTCATTGTTCTTCCTGAAGTACCCTCCCTCACTGACAATTCTTTTCCCAGCATGGCACCTTCAAATGCACAGCCAGTCGGTGCATCACTTGTAAAATATACATCCATGAGGGTAACTCTATCACCCACAACTCTACTGGCCTCTCTCACCACACCAAGGGCAACATCATTTGCATCACCACCAATGTTGTGTATCTCATCACCTGCAGAGTTTGTAGGATTCAGTATGTTGGAGAAAACAAAAACCACACTCAAAATACACCTCTATGGGCACAGACCAACTGTCAACACAGCCAAGCTTGACACTCCAGCTGGCCACCATTTCAATCTCCCAAATGATTCTATCACTGATGTGATTCTACAGGGCAACAAATCTTTGGGCACTTGTCCAGACACAGTCCGAATCAGCAGAGAGAAGCTTTGGATGAGACAACTCAACACATATTCAACCCCAAGGCTTCAATATCCAGGAGTGAAATGACTAACATTTTTACACCTCTTATTCCTGCCTGATTTGCTCTTTCCTCCTGTCAGAGTCACTTTTACATATAGCCCTTATCCACCTACAATCAACAATCAGCATTCAACCGTTTAATATATGCTCTCTCAAATCACCTGGAACACATAACTAGATACAACTGCACACAGAATTCCTGAACACATGCAAAAAGAGGGGCACTGTCCCCAAAGGACTCCTCTTAAAGAAGACACCCGCCTTCAAAGAGAA
Source organism: Diadema setosum (assembly GCA_033980235.1). Lineage (NCBI taxonomy): Eukaryota > Metazoa > Echinodermata > Echinoidea > Diadematoida > Diadematidae > Diadema > Diadema setosum. Next base: position 5,322,938 of record CM067063.1, on the reverse strand, counting down.
CAGCTCACAGGAACAATAATGGTAATCCATTTTATTCAACAATACCAATGACAGCCAATACCAACACCAAGACTGAATATGTCAGTAGCACAACAATCAGGACCTCTGAACACAAGCGAATGCATAGACGATTTGATAGAAGGAAAAGACATGGAAGAAAAACATCAAAGAATAAATGTAAGAAAATAATGCTCAAAATGTACCCCAGACTCCTTAGTTGAAAACCCCAAAGTAGCCAATGTGAACCTCTCTCACTACAAGTTATCACCAGCAGAGACGAACTTACTCTCTAAAGGTCTGAAATTCTGTCCCATGCCCCCTCAAGTTGCTATAAAATGGTTGAATATTTGTAGTTTGTAATAGATTAAATGGGAACGAGCCCCACCATGGAACGCCCTCCCCCCCCCCCCACACGCACACACATACATGACGCAAATCTCTCGTTTGAAGAGGCTACACCCCAGTAAATAATGCCAGTGCATATCTTGGCAATCAATGACTTAAAGTCAAAGATATAAAACACCTGTTTCTTGACCCTGGCCTAATCTAAGCATCAGTCATCGCCACAGCGCCACAGGAGGGGGGGGGGGGGGGCACCGCGAGAGGAGGAGATTGTTTTGGTTTTGGCATGGGCCATGTAGCTCCATGGTGCGTGTGTGTGTGCGTGTGTGTGTGTGAGTGTAGACATTCAGCGTATGCAGACAGAGCATGCCTGTACTGTAGTGACCGGAACTATTGTCATTCCATTTTGCTCTCCCCTTCTCCCTCCCCCATCTCTCTCCCCTCTCCCTCCCTCTCTCCCCCTCTCTCTCTCTCTCTCTCTCTCTCTCTCTCTCCCTCTCTCTCTCTCTCTTTCTCAATGATCCAGTCAGCAGGCTGATTGTAACCAGGGAGGTAGTCTCACCTCCCCGTTGTAACTCACTGCCAAATAGCACATTGTCAGCACCGGCAAACTGGCAATGCTCTCCTTCTTATTCCTGTATTTTCGTTATTTACGGGTCAATTTTTTTCGTTCGAAATGTAAAATGGATGACCATAGAATTTCTCAGTAGAATATAAAATTGAAAACTTTAGAAAGGATAGAGAAAATTGAGTTCACTTTGAATGGTCTGCCACAGGCAGATATCCTTATCATGCTCTTACGTAATACGACAGCTGCTTTCTCAGCGATCCAGTCAGCAGGCTGATTGTAACCAGGGAGTAGTCTCACCTCCCCGTTGTAACCAGGGAGGTGAGACACCTCCCTGTTGTAACTCACTGCCAAATAGCACCGGCAAACTGGCAATGCTCTCCTTCTTATTCCTGTATTTTCGTTATTTACGGGTCAATTTTTTTCGTTCGAAATGTAAAATGGATGACCATAGAATTTCTCAATAGAATATAAAATTGAAAACTTTAGAAAGGATAGAGAAAATTGAGTTCACTTTGAATGGTCTGCCACAGGCAGATATCCTTATCATGCTCTTACGTAATACGACAGCTGCTGGAGTCATCAAACCCTGGCTTGGCCTCCAGGTTTGTCACGCCGAGCAGAAAGTTTATTTGCAATGGACAAGTACTTCGACTCCCAACTCTCAAACGACAAATAAACGCACCCCACTTTGGAAAAATTCGGCTGGGGTCTCGCCTCAAACGAGAGATTGACGGCATGACATGTGAACACCTGGTCATAATCCTTACACTGAAAACACACACAATCATACTCAGCCGCAACAGAGTAAGTTCCACTCTTGATTGATTTCAGTAATATCATATTTCTTGTTTCTTGTTTCTTGTTTCATACGTGCGGTTCTACTCCGACGAGTGCACGTCGAAAACGTTCAGTAGTATGTATTTGTTTAACGCAATATTATACTTGTTTGTTATCTGGTATCGTATGTGTTTAAAATATTTTGTATTATATTATTGTATATAGACAGGTTACTGAAGTTATCATTATGTTAAACTAAATTAAGTATGTATATATTTTTGAATTTATATGATTAAGGTTACTTGAGTAAGTTCTATTCTATACCGTAGTTAATTTTGGCTGATTATTACTGTAAGTTGCATATTGTCATTGTAAGTTTCTGACAAAGGACAAAGCCCAAAAGCTTAGCAAAGAGGTAACCGCTGCAACTTGTACATCGCAGCTACGTCCCAGGTGCAAGATTTGTTGCCAATATATTTACAGCTGTATATATATATATATATATATATACACACATGCAGACATATACATAAATGTACATTATGCATCATTTTGTATACATGTATCTCTCCATTTGCATTGTTGCTTTGCTTTTTCCCTTCTGGATTATATATTATCTATATATAGTCTGATATGTTTTGTAACTTGCATTTGGTGGTTAACCCTATTCTAACTGGGCTATTTGAGACCAAGTTTTTACTGGGGGGGGGGGGTCAATTTGACCCCCCCTTCAGATCTCGGCCGCCGATCGCGCGATCGCCGCAAAATTTTGCCTGAACATAGAGCCGGATGTCAACTACAAGATTACATGGTCATACAACAGAAAAATTTTGATTTAATATTTTTTAATAAATTAATTATGCAAATTAACGCATGAAATCATATTTTCACCTATAACTCCATCAAAAAGACTGAAAGATTATTAATTTTTTGTGTCAGAGTTCCTCAAGACACATCAAACAATTTTCTAGTAAAAAAAATAGCGCAATCAAAATCATTTTCTTTTGTTTTTTATTGTTTTGTTAATTTCTTATGTATTTTATTGTTTTTTCGATCTTTTGTTTTCTATTATTTTTTTGCCAAAATTTGTTTGAGGCACTTTTTCAAGCTTATCTACATTAGAATTGATTTATTTCAATGTTTAAAAGTTGAAATAATCTAATTTATATCAATTAAACAAAAAAACACAGTTTGCATTGGATTTGCACACGAAATCATGAATTCGAGCGTTTTTCGGGTTGACATGCATATGCAAAACGTTGCATAACTTCAGAACGGTGTACCCGGATGTCGCAAATTTGGTCTCAAAATATGCGGGAGACTCAAATGAAAAAAGTCATGAAGCGACGCGGCAAAATCTTTGCGCGTTGCGGAATCGTGGTGCGAAACGTCGAGGGGGGGTCAATTTGACCCCCCCCCCCCCCCCCCAGTTAGAATAGGGTTAACTCTCACTTTCATTTTGTTGCCACTGACTTCTTTGTACACCAGGTTAGGGCTTGCTGCTTGTTCAGCCCCCACCCCTTCACTGATGCTGTTGCTATTTCACTCTTTTCCTATTCTTTATCCCTCTGTTGTTTCATCTTGTTTGATGTTGCCTCCCTATTCATCCTTATCTTTCACAGGTTGCCCCCCTATTATCCATGGGATCATCACTGACCCACCTCTGCCTTTCGTCTGTCCACCCTCCTGCTTTAATCCCCCTCCCTTTGATACTTGTTGGGCTCCCTGCCCTTGACTTCTAACCAATCCCTTTTGTTTTCTTTGTCCTGTGTCCCTAGCTCTCCCCTGGCTGTTCTTGTTGTGTGTAGTCCTCATACATGTATGTGATTGCTTTCCCTACATGTTTGTCATTTTGCCTCTGACAAAGATTCTACTAGGATCGAAAGCTCAGGCCCCTTTTGACTCCATTTCACTCCACTGGCTTGCCACTGTTTTCAGCAGTTTTATTTGATACATTTATTTCCAGTCCTCACATAAAACCTGGGTGTGCAACTTTCTGGTGGTTTTGTGATGCACTGTCATATATATGTGAACATAACATCCCATTACAATGAAAACAATATGAGAAATGCATAACACATCCCTGGTTCAGTTCACCATCAATTTAGGAGTATATAACAAAAAGATACACAAAGATACCTAATTAAAACTATAACAGAAAAAAAAATACTTTACAAAATATCTGCAAAAATTCCTTGTCAAGAAAAATGGTTGAAATGTATCTTGTCAAATATTCTTGTTTGAAATGTAGAAAATATCTATTGGCATGCAAACATGACAAAGCATCGTCGCATCATTAGTACAGTAGTACCTGTTGCTATTAACTGTAGAAGTTGTTATTTTCGCAAGGCATTACTTTTTTTTTTTTTTTTGAATTCTGCAAATCATTGTTCAACTGTGAATTTAACAACATGCAAAAAATTTCCTACGAGGTAAGGTAATAGTTCACTTATACAATAGCCTCTTCTCGCAAAAATGTCTCTGACCTTGTCATTCACGAAAACACCTGTATGTAAAAATAACAGCTTCTGAATATAGAGTATACAGTGTAAATTGCACTGATATGCACAATAATTGCATCCTCAAAGTGAATACATACCCCACTGGCAAATAGGAAACCACAACCACTCGCAGTACTTCCAGCACTGCTATGATGAAACTGTGAGAAAGAAAACAATGACAGAAAAAATGATAACACACTTTCAATTAAAACAATGCATTCAGTTCAGCGATGTTCTTGTGCTCAGCAAAACTGCAGCTTAGTATTAAAGAGTACTGTACATGCTGAATATTTCACGAGGTTTTTATTTTCGTGAATTTTGCGAGTCAGGTGCTATTCGCCAATCTAAAAACACACGTAAGTATTAACTCTGATGCAGATACGAATGTGACATGCACACATATGTTTCTTTGTCAACCACATTCAGTACTGTACTCCACAATCGCGAATTTCACCACTCATAATATTGTTGGGATGTCCTGATTAAAAAAAAAAAAAAGAAGAAAAGATTAAACTAACCTTGCTAAATATAAGGCATATATACAGTACCAGGTAGACCAAATGAAAGTCCAATAAAAATACTGTACAAAGCCACTGATGAAATTGCAACATAAAGGTGTATGTCTTGCATGAAAATATAACAGAAATATTTAAAAAAAAGGGTACATCAATGTTTCTTTTTTCACTTTTTTTCCTTCTTTGTTATCTCAAGGTTAAACATAAATGCAGCACATCAACAACAACAAATATTCTGTTTGAATAGACAATTCTAAATGATGAGCACTGACTTGCAGCATAAACATGTTGACCTAACCAGTTTTGCTTTGTGGTGGTTAAAAAGATTAAGAACTTCGTGTTGTCAATTGCAAGTGTCTCCCATCCAAATAATTTCCTCATATCTTACACCACACAGCATTTAATCTGAATTTTTGATAATACAAAGTTGTACATCTATTTGCAATCTCTATTAGCACAAACAAGAACAAATATTAGAATACTTTTTGTTTTATCCTTATGCACTGCAACTTTCAGCTATGGGCAGCTGAACACAGATATCATTCTAACATGACTGAATGCAGTGTGAATTAAATGCTTTATAACATTCATTAACAGAAAATAATTTCAAGTTATTAACACAGTACATGATGGGGCTGTTACACTATCCAATGCATTGCAAACTGTAACTGAAACTGCACATTAGTGAACACTAAACAATAGTTGGGATACTGTAAAAGTGAAAATTTTTTGCATGAGTTATTTTTTTTGCGCTTGACTGGGTATTAGATGAATTCCACTTGCTTTTAACTCCATGGAATGTAAATACAAAATAGTATTTTAGAAAATAACTAGCAAAAAAAAATTATATGCTTTCATTTTTATGCTACTTTCATGTCACATGAAATGCATAGGGGAAAAAAATCCGCTTTTACAGTAAAATCAGGTGTCGCACCTTGGCGGAAAGATCTCGTTCCATTGTCGGCCGAGGTTGACATGCCACAGACACAGAGGGAGCCACTGAATGACAGCTGTCGGTCGAACAAGGCAAGCTAGGGCAACGACTGCAACAAAGAGCCATGAGTTTCTGTAAAACAAGAAGCAGTGATTGTAGAAGAAAGAGGAAAAATGATGGCAACGATGAAGCAGAAGAAGAAGAAGAAGAAGATGAATGAAAGAAAGACAGAAAGAAAGGAGTAACAGGATCATATTCTTTGGACTACCATAATTACAGTAATTCAACTATTTTAGATTATCTGTAGGTCGGATACCTGATATAATAAGGTAATATTGCAGGCTCCATTTCATTAATGCTCTTTTGTTTTTATCCTTGATATAACAAGATATGTCATACAAGGAAGACTATTCGCAAGTATACTCCAGCAGGTGTCTATAGGAAACGTGATGTAGCAAAATCAGCCCATCCTCAAAGGGTTAAGTGGTCCAAAGTGGCTCCTTATAACAAGGTTCCTCTGCATCAAACTTAATATCAGTAGGATTCAAAGAAGGATTTCACTTTGCTTTGGACAGTGTTAGTCAACTTTACATACTCAAGATCTTTAGAAAATGAATATCTGGATACCTTGTCTGTCCAATCTTCTTGTCATAAAGCCACTCCTTCGGCCATGGGAAGAAGTACAGGCCAACTGATGTTAAACAGGCCTCCATAGTGTTGGTCAGGGTTCGAGTTGCACTGTAGAACACATACCATGAGGCTAGATTCAAAATAAGCTGGCATTTGGTTTTGTAAAGAAATATTACTTCACATAGACAGAAAACATTGAATCACTCAGATGTACAGTATAGTTGAACAATTTCGCATTTGCTCCCTTAGTAAAGAGTGAGTGCTTTATCTATTCAAAATTGATCTAATCGCAATTGAGCTAGCAAGGACTTTACATGAAGTAGGTTTGAATCTCATATCTCACTTTTCTGTTTGTATCGATAATTGAACAGACTGATCTTGATGAGGAATTGAGCATAAACATTGCAACAAAACCTGGCTTGATAAAAATGATATCTCTCCCTGAATAGACCCCCTTCCTTCATAGGATATGAATTGTCAGATAAAAATCAGAATTATATCTGACCAAATAAATTAGAATAAATGGTAATTACCCAGTAGCATTTTCAGATGCATTAAGTAGTATCTTGCATCAAAGGTACATCATATATCATACTAGCAACCCCCCCCCCCATCCCAAGAAGAAAAACAAAACGGTTTCTGTGTAAACTATTACATTTCATATAAAGCACAGCAGTTTCACATTGATACTCGTGATCATATACTCCAGGAAAGTATTTTTGATTCAGGTAACCGATTAATGTAATTCCATGTTCAGCATGTGTAGGCTGCAGTAGGCCTACAGTAATTTGGTATACCATTTTCAATACAATTTATGCAGACTGATACACATGTTTGTAGATAAGTAAATGAGATAAGAATAGGCAATATCATCCATGCACTCTGATCGAACAGCACAAGGATAAGAATAAACTGATATACCACAAGGAATGGCACCTATACTTGTATTGCGATGTTTACAAGTTACAAGGGAAAGGATACTGTCCATTTTCCGACACTGTGTCCATGGAGAAGGCAAGACACTTTGTACAGACAAAAATCTCCTATTGCTGAAAATGTCGCTTGTAGAATGCGTGGAGCAAAAATCTGGAAATTGAGAGGAAAAACAAAATGCTATGATATGTGCCACTCTATCAGATGTGAACTGACAGAATCATTGAAAACACATCTACTGGTACGTGCTTAATTATCGGTACATATTGCATCTTTTCTTTGAGTTACCTCTCTTATTAATGCATGAGCACAGTTGGAAAGACAGAAAAAGAGGGAAAATGATGAGTGGAACAAATCATGGCAACTAAGTAAAATCTATGAAAATGATTAATTACATTGTACCTCCACCAAAGAAGGAGCTTATGTATTCATCCGCGTTGGTTTGTTTGTTGGTTTGTCTGTGTGCAAAATAACTCAAAGAGTTGTAGAAGGATTTGGATGAAACTTGCAGGGAAAGTTGATAATGACACAAGGAACAGATGAATAAATTTTGGTAGCGATCCATGAATTTCATGGATTTTTGAAGAATTTTTGATGTTTTTGCAGATCAGAACAATGAATTTGAAGCCGAGCGTATTTGAGGTTTGCATCAAGATGCGCTCCACAGCACATGCTTTGCTCGGGCAAGGTACCGCACAGCTGGAAGCTGATGACGTAAACAGAAGGATTCTATATTGGGAAATTTGACTATTTTCAGCATGTGTGGATGAGTGGAAATTAGCTGCTTGGCAGTGGTCTGTGCTCTTAGAGTGCTTTTCTAGTTATGTTTGGATTGAAACTACAAGAGAGGAGTCATACGCTTGATTTGCCACAACCAAAAACAAAAAATCTGAAATATTGACCCACAAAAAAAAATTGAGACAACAACATATCTGGATAGTTAAATCATACAGCAAACTCTGAAATGTAATTTGACTCAGTGAGATATTCCATTCCTTGAATTCTTACCAGGACTAATGGATAATCCAGATTAAGCATGGCAAGGACCTTGTATTGAGCTGCAAACAGGGCAGGGTAGGTGTACCCCCTAAGTCCAGACTGCCACTCCCATGTGAGGTAGCCATATGTGTGTCAAAGTTCGTTAAGGGACAAGCGCAGATCCTGTAACACTTGCTCCGAACATTTAAAATGGTAGGCCTACACATAGTCCCTCATGTCAGTGTAAAAAACTTAGTAGTGAGAACAAAAATAGGTACAGCAATTGAAAATTGAACAAAAATATATCCTTAAATACACGGTGTAGCTTAAACCCTCAAGTCCTGAGTGAACTTTGCAGCAAAAATTATCATATTTGTACCTTTGAATTTTATGCTCTACTGTATCATAATTGGAGAAAGAATACAATGCACAATACATGGAAGCTACATAATTTAAGAAAGAAATTCCAAAACATTTGCCAATCTCAGGGAAAAACACATTACCTACTCTTCTGAATTACGTTGTAAATTAAAATTTGCAAGATTTTGAATTTTGAACAGACCCTATATAGGCCTTACTTCAGAGTCTCTTTTCTCTCTGGTACACATTTTTCCAGAGCGTGTGTTTTTTTTTTCCCAATATCCAGATAGATTAGGAGAGTCCATTTGAATTGAGTTAAATACACCAAGGTACCGGTACATCATTTTAAAGCTTAAAGTTGGCTCTTTTACAATATGCCTTTAACTAAAAAAAAAAATCCATGTCTGGCAACGTTTTGTTGGTTTCATGATGCAAGGTCCAATATGTTAAAACATGTCTCATAATAAGATCTGAATAGTAAACTACACATCGGTCACATGTATAGGCCTACATGTGAAAGCATGACTCAAAGGATATCCAAAGACCATTTTGTGAGCCACCTCCAGTGACTGCCAATATTCGTCTGGGACAAAAGATGTCTGCACCAGGGCTACATTGAGCCATCTGAAGAGCAGGAGGAATGTAGCAATCTTGGGGTCAGACCACAAGCCCTTCTGTTTGGCCCTCCTCGACGAGTCCTTCGCCCTCTCATGGTCAATAGGTCCGAGGGTCTCTACTTGAATCCCAGGTCTTGCTCGTAGATTGTATGCCATGGCACTATAGTACATCATACAAAGTGATACAAACAACGAAAACAAAGAAGGATTCAGGAAAGGTTCCATTGGGTTATTCCAATAGACCCCTAGATACATTTTTTTTTTTTTAATCTACCAAATGCCAGAGCCCTCCTGTGTTGTACCTGGTAATGTCTGATTGAATTATTGAGGACAACACAAATTCAGTTTGGGGATGGGGAGGGGTCAGCAGTCATACCTAGGTAGTACAGTGTAGTAACTACAGTGTACATGAATATCTAATCTAAAAAAAGTTGTCCTCTTTATCATCTTGTAGAGTACATGTAATTTAAATGTATTGATATTATAATATTACAAAACAAGCGCCATAAGACTCATACAAAATGTTTGGACATAACATATGCATACCGGTAGTTCAGATTCTGAAAGTTTTTGATTGGGTTCTACAGCTGTATATCCTCCCTGCCCTGTATACTGCACACAGCAGTCTCGCACACAACGCCTGCTTTCTTTGCAGCTTGGAAGGCTTGGTGGCGATACCCCGAGAATATGCAAGCCTGTTTTCGTTCGTCTGATGTGTAGAATCTTTAGTTATAATACACACCGTTGATTCTTTTCATAGTAGAAGATGGTTCCTAGTTTATATAGAATCTAAATCAAATTTAATCGGTTTGGTTTACTTTACGTCTACTTCCAAGGAATAAATTACTAAATTACAGAAAGAACAGCCCAGATGAAAGTCATGCTGTACCGCATCTTGCATGGATTGATTGCTATTCCACCTGAACCACCTTACATTTACCCGGTAAAACGATCAGCTGGACAGAGACATTTACTCAATATCCACAGCAACTCTGCAGGACATCTGGGTTTCAAAACTCCTTCTTCTCAAGTGTCATATGCTACTGGAACCAGCTCCCCACCAGTGTGACAGCTGCTCCTTCCCTAGATCAGTTTAGGAGGCAGCTGGATGAGGTATACAATGCGTCAAATCTAGTTGGAAGATGAGCTAAATTAATTTAATTTTGCACAAAGCAAAGCCTTACATAGCATAGGTCTAACGTTAGTTAAATTTTTTACAAAGCAAAAGGAGCACTTGTTTTCTTTCTTTTCTTTTTTTTACTCTTAAAGTTTTATTCAGTGTAAATTTAATAAATTTGTAACGAAACAGCATCAAACAGTGCAGGATGGCACACTAGTTTCAGCACCGCACAAAGTACGAAAATACTCGTCCCAGAAGTCAGTACTTCACCTGGAAGAAGAGGAAGGAGGAGGTCCGCCTAACCGCAGCAGCGACCCCATACGGACAAATACGTACTGTTACTGTGTTACAGCGCCCCGCCAGCTAACGTAAGGCTGTTCTGTCAATCCGACACACACTAAAATCAACGTGTGGGACTGAATCCTCTCCGGTCTCTCGAGAGCAGTCTCCTTCGATGCAGCTGCCAGACAAAACGTACAGTACGTAGTATAGCTAGTGCCCGATTATATGCTAATACAGTTTCACAAACAAATACATGATGCTTTTTATCAGAACAATGATAAATATGCAAAATATTTACTATTAAAGTTGTGCATCTATGATGGCCCGGTACGCGCCGTAGGGGTGCCAATAGTCGAGATTCACTCTTGCATTTCTTCCATGTCCCCAAGTATAGCCTTTCGTGTTGCGGTCCGTTTGTCCGCAGCGCAGGTAGAGAAGTTCTATAACCTTTCATGTTGGGGCCGTCTGACCGCTAACTGCTAACAACAAGGTTGTCCTACTAGTGTCCGGATAATAGAGCAGTTCTGATAGAGAGGACCGGATAATTGAGGTTGGACTGCAGTTGTTTTAGGCTAGTTGATAAGCAAGTAGTGTCCGAAGCAAGCCAAGGCCAAGGCAAGGGCCAGACTAATTACGCACGGTACCGATTTCAACCTCCTCAGTGCTCGGCGTTGCATTTAGAAAGTGCTGCTGTTCTTGAATCTTAGTATCTTACTAAGATACTTACTAAGATTCTTACCCTAAATCTTAGAGCTCCGGGACATGTAGTCTAGACAGATACTGCAAGGAGTGTCCCAGATTACTTTAAGAATACTGTGCAGTAGAATGATCCTTGCTTTTTATGATTATTTTACCACTATACACTGCTGTTGTTAGTGTTGGCATTTTTAATTCCATACCGGTACTGGTACCTAGCTCCGGCCTATAGCTAACTAAACACCATCAGACCATTGATTGCTGTTTCGTCTTTTTATCCTGAATCACTTATGCCATCCGGCTAGACTAGAAATACCACTAGCAGTTCTAAGATCTTAGGTTGTAACGTTAATTGTTGTTTTTCCTTGTTCTAAATTTGTCAATTATAATAGCTTGACAGCAAGTTCCTCACATACATCTCATCGTTGTGACAGCGTCTGGGAGGAATCATCGCTGAAGTATCAATATGGTTCGTGTACGCAAGATGCTGAGCTTTCCACAGCTGACAGTGGCTACTATCATAGGTTTTGCTAGCGGCATCTACATCTACAGATCACCCCTTCATCAGCATCACATGAAGATGTCCTCAAAAGAGGAAGAATCGAAAAATGACAGCAGCAATAGGGAGACCAAACAGGAAACTCCTGCAAGTCTGCCAAGCAGTACAAAGAAAGAGATTGGGAAAGAGGAAAGATGATGACAGATTTCAAGGAAAACTTCCCAGATACAACTGTAGATAAATTGTTGCATGGTGCACTTCTAGGATGTCCAGCACACATTTCATTTCTCGATAACAACCTTTTGAGACAGCACCAGGTCAAGGAGCACAGACATGACATCCAAATGTGATCAGTTGGACCATCTGCATCAGTACTTGTAGCTGAAGTCAAGAGTTTGATGCTTGAAGGAAATCAATAGAACAGTTGCAGTGCCAGATGGCATTACAGAGACTGCTACATGCATCGGATACATTTTCTTTTATCCATCTACTGTATGGTCATTTTATGTGTGTGTGTGTTTCCACTCCCTCATTTTGGAGTCCACAGGATCTAGTTACTGTGCAGTGTGCAAAAGTGATAGCCACTAAATATTGGAGCCAAAAACTACGTTCTTAGCACAGTGGTTGACAGATCACAAACATCTGTATTTAAAAAAAAAAAAATAAAAAATCAATTTATATTCTGCAGAATACATTAAAATCAGACAGGTCTATTTGTATGTGCGTCAATGCAAAGTCACTTCCCATATCAGGGTGAAGAAAAAAAAAGAAGAAATCTGTGTGTTGGTCAGTATAGGCTCCTTGTTTACCAACTCTTAAAAGCTTTTAAGTATAACAATTAACTACTGTACAAGTGTGTGGTAATTGAATGCTTGTGAGGAACATTTGCCTTCAAAGAATGCTTGGAAAAGAAATTACAGTGTACAATGCAAAATGTAACCTCCTTGACAAAAGGGCAATAAATTCTTCTACACACTGATTGTTCCTATCGAGTGCAATTTCCTCATCACTGAACTTTCTTTGGTGTACATTAACTGATGAAAGCTATGCAGTGTATTGTCCCCCAAATTCTAACTTGCCCATCTCGTTAACAACCGTTTTCATAATTGCATGGATGTACCGTTCCTGTGAAGTGCTGCTGTTGATAATTACCCGGGCTACCCAACCTGATGCCCCCTTACCACTCCAATGTACAATTTTCTGATTTCGAAAAATGTATTTGTGATTGAAAGCCGAATAAATAATAATAATAATAATTACAGGTACAGTGTACCATATTTTTTGGAGTGATGGCTTTGTGAGACACAGTAACCATTTTAAAACAACAGTATAGGTTTCAATAACAAATCGATTGTTTGGAGAAATTAGATGGCTACCACTGGGCTTCCTGTACATGTTAGGTGATGCCAGGAAGGTTAAGAGTTTAATGTTCAAAATTTCAATGGTTCTGAGAGCATGCATGGCTTTAGATGTATATTGAACATAATGAGAATAATATTGTCACCACTGTTTGAAAGTGTGATACTGGTACAAGGATACATTATTGGTATTAAAGACTACATGCACAGGAATATGAACGTTTTGTTATTATCAATGAGAAGTACATACAGTCATAACTTTATTAAAATTTTAAGAGGCAACAGTTCTCGAGTTTTGAATACTTACATACTTCGTTGTTTTTCTACTCTGCTGTAGATTACAGGATGCCTTCACGCTTTACATTGTATGCTGTCTTACAAAAGGTTTCCTCAATATGTAGAACATTTTAGTGTGTTTGTGTGTGTCTGTGTGTCTCTGTGTTGTGTGTGCATGCCACAAGTGTATAATAATGTGTGCATGGAGGTATTAAAAGGGAAAGGTCATCATACTATTATCAGAAATAGAATTACTGGAGTATGATTGTGTCAAAGTACAGTAAACTGTACATGCATGCAAAAAAAAAAACACACAAACAAACAAACATTACGCGAGTTACACCGTAACTCGTTATGTAAATACATATAATTATAGTCGACCTTGCCCAAGTTGTTTCATGAGAGACTGGAGAAAATCCATCAACTTGTAATACAAATTTTGACTTACATACTGTAAGAGATACATCTACAATGTACATATCTAGGATATAACTTTTCTTTTGGCTAATTTTTACAACTTGAGGGAGGTCGACTTTATATGCAAGGTTGACTATAGCTAAACACACTTGCTAATACATGTATACATTGTACAGTGGAAACTCAGTAAAACGAGATCCTTGGGACCAAGACAATTTGTACTTTATATCAGATTTTTTTTTTTTTTGATATATCAGTAGTCAATAAACAATACAAAAATTATAATGATAACTTATAAATTCACTTGGACTGGAGAAATTACAATGTAGTTTGTTACAAGGCATCAAGCATTTTTTGTTATACACTGTACCAGATCCCTTTATATTGAGTTTCCACTGTACTTTGCACTTTGCCCAGCTTTAGCAGTTTCAAGAAATACAACAAATTGTTATCACACACACACACTAACACACACATACACAGAGTCAATGGATACAGTGTGCAAGGCAGTAAAATACAATAACACAATGAAGAAAGTTGTACAAGATCCATTGATGTAGGGGCTTTTTTATTTTAATAAGATTCTCAGTAATCACTAAGACTCGTGATTTTCCAACAAATACATACATAGGCCTACATGTATGAAGCAGAATACATGCACATGCATGAAAAACTACAGTCACTATTAAATACTTGGACTGTTGACGGTGTGTAAGAATGAAGCTGTGTGTAAACTTGTGGTCATCTTAATTTATTATAAAGAGATGTGCCTAAAGACATACACTATACCTAGTAATAAAGGCGACTCATTGCCAGAAATATGAAAATTCATTTCCGAAAGAGATGCACTCTTGAGCACAAACATTACACAATACAATGTACATATGTATTATTTGCAACAAGTTCATATATGAAATGGTGTCCGATGATGGTAACGGATATGTACAGTGCCTATCATGTTGAACTTCTCGTTGAAGTGCACATGTACAATGTGCAGTGGATATTGACAAAAAGGTGTCAGCATCACTGGCCTCAATAATACCACATGAGTAATAAGGTGCATTATGCAAGCAAGGTATCATTTTAAGCTACATGTATTGATTGAGTGTGCTTGTGTGTGCTCAATATTAACTACCGCGGCATACATAACAAGAGACAAGTGCTGGCTTCGATTTATCTCAGGGGACAGATAAAGGTCATATGTATCTCTGGCAAATGTCGCAAAATTTTACACGGTTGAATAATAATGTCTCCTACCTTTGTGTATGAAATCTTATGGTAATACACCTTACTTCTTTTTTTTTTCAAGAAATGAAAAACTAACTCCATGTCACTTGAGAAGAACCTCCCCTTTAGTATCAAGAATAAAAGTTGGATTTTTTTTTTTTCACGGTTCAAATAAGTCTACTGGAAACCTATAATTTCTCCCCTCCACCATTGAGAAGTTTCCAGTTTTAACATTCCAACGAAAGGTCTTAACTGCCTACCTCTACGTGTCAGCTTATGAAAGGAATCTAATTTTCAGGATTTCAAAAGGGACACACTAACTTTAGATATGCTGAGCTGCAAACGTGCGATCATAAATGTTATGTACATATGTAAAGATGGACTAGTTCCCTACATGGTGGAATGTTGAGGGGAAAGGCGGTGGGTGAAAGATAGCTTTTCAAAGGATATCACGAGGAAAAAATGCCACATTTTATTTGCATATGTTTCGTACAACTGATTGTGCATACTGCACATGTATGAACTTATCTGTAGTATACAAGAAGAGAGGTCTTGTTAACAAATGGGTTTGCTACACACAGTTATTGTACAAAGAAATCTCCCCACAAAAACTTGCATTCTGCACGCAAACTCTTAAAAGAAATACATCATATACCATACATTGTGTACGCAATTGCCTGTTCCAACCATTCATACAGAACAGGTGAAACATTGGCATCTCTGCAATTTAGATTTTCATGATTTCCTAATTTTCCTTACTAGGAGGTGCATTGAGCAAGAGATAGGAATATAATGACTACATCACTATTCAAAAGTGTCAGCAGGAAGAGTATGCACAAAATAATATGTGAAACCATAACACCACTACACACAAACCAATGATTGGTCGCTCTTTTTGCTCTTAATCTTTTATCTTTTGTCTTTTAAAAGTCACTACAAGACATCATAAAGCTTTCAAACTAGCCAGCTTTTTCTTTCTTTTACCAAATCTGAGCAAGCAAAACATTGTCACACTGATAACCTCATCAAAGTGAGACAGCATATGATATCAGTAACCAGCACTGTTATTCTGTTATTTCACATGGTAGAATGTTGAATGAACCACAACTGCATTGGTAAAATATAAAGTGAAATACAACCTATTTTTAAAAGTGCATCATTTAAAACCTAAATATAAATGAAATATATGAAAACTTATTGCATTAACGTACATGTAAATTGCACAATCCATAAAAGTGTAGCTATTAAAACATACACACAAGATGAAATGTAAGTTTTTCTTAAGCAAGGTTCACTTCTGAAATACCAAGTTTGTATACTGTATTATATGTAATTTTGCTACCATCACATAAGCTCTCCTGTAGTGCTGAAATCCCAAGCTGTTGATTTTTCCCTGTCCTTTCTTTATCTATTTACTTTAAATTCTTATTAACTTTGGAAGGTAATGACATTGTGTACCAGAGTAAGAGATACATCTAACTGTACCTAAAGTGAAGAAATATTCAAACACGTCTATTTACGACATATCTTTTTATTCACCCCCCCCCCAACGATTTGAACATACAGCGTATGTCTAATAAAAGTACCATGTATTGCGACATGAGAACGAATATCACGTCACGACATATTCCCACAACCACAAATTATACTAATCTTTGATAACACTAACACTGCAATACAGCAACCTCCAGCTCTTACAAGGGACGAAATCACACAAAACCAAACATGTTCCCCATCAGAAAACAATAAAAACAACACAATGCATTAACAATATTACCTGAATGGAAATGTCTTTGTTCCTAAAACTGAATGCTTATTCACAGAATAATTGCATTGTACAGAGCAAGGTAAACTGTCGGCCTACAAATATGAACCATTTCATAAAAATCTCTCAGCTGATCTTTCCTTGATTCTTTCTTCACAAACTACTGTAATTTTGCTGCCTGCAAAATGAGCATTTTTACAAACTGCTTTAGGGAGATAAAAATAAATGTCTGTAGAATGGCAAGATACAGTGTACACTGTCATGGTACCAGAGTCAAGTACTCTTAAATGTTTATCTCCCATAATCATGGTGAATTTGGGGTGATTTTTTTTCCCCTCCTATTCCTCTTCACTTCTAGCTTGAAAACTTTTTTACGGGCCGCAAAGCGTATGTGAACAGGAAGATAAACACAGAACACTTGAGAATACAACGCATACCTGACTATACTTGTAGCTAAACCGTTTACACCATACATGGTACTTCATCCATTTATCCACTGTAGTACATTTATGATCAGAATCAAGTGCAGTACAGGTACAGTACAAGGAAAATGTGCAGTCAGAGCAGGTAATATACTGGGTGAACTTTAAAACAAAAACTCTGTATCATTCTGAGTTTGTGATGAGTATATCATCACAATCATCTAATCCTTCTGTTACACATACAGGCTCTTCCTGTAGAGGCTACCCTAGCAACCAACATCCTTCAAATGTTGACATTACAGTGCACTACTTGTAATTAAAGAAACATTGCTCTACCCCCCCCCCCCCATCACCCCCCCCCCCCCCCAAAAAAAAAAAAAAAAAAAAAAAAAATCATTTTATCTGCAATGTCACAAGAGAAACGGCACATTCTGGAATTCCCAAGATACTCCTTGATGCACAGAATGTTGTCACTGCATCAGTAGAATGACGAGAGCTATACCACTCTAGTGAACTGACGACTTACCAATGAAAAATTTGCATCAACATGGGCGGAGGAAAATGCCTGACATACAGAATTCTGTGAGAAAGTCAGTCAGTGACTTGACATGCAGAGAACCAATATATGGGTATGAAAAAAGGTCCTCTCAGTTTAAAAGCAAGAACCTACCACAACATAACAATGACCATCATAAGTGTTCCTGAAGAGAATCAACACAGCTACAGCAACAATGAAATTTACATTATACAGTATACAACTTTTCCTTGGTGCATGCACAAACCTGATCTGGAAATAGCAAATATTAGTAATATATGAAAACTCACCTAACTACTGTTAGGTGAAATCATTTAGCTAGCACCAGCACTTGGAACTATAAAAGGCACTACATACAAGGTACAACACTTTGCTATGAATAGCATACGAGTCGCATACATAGTCCACATGAACAAAGATCAGTATGCTTTGTATGGGAATATCAAAGAAGGATTAAAGAAGACTCCTATTCATGAAATTCTAAGTGCATGCAACAATCATTGAATGACATAAAATGTCATTCTTTAGCAACTTCTGTTAACCAATGTAGTAAGTCTGGTATTATTCAGGGATGCCACACTTGTAAACAGCACTGCCGTATTCTGAGGGCTGAAAAGGCGTATTTTTGGCGGAAAAAACATATTTTCATCTTTCCAGCAGTAGACATGTGTTATAATACACCTTGTGAAAAACAGTATTTTCCATGAAACCTGCAGTGTTTTTGGCAAACGAGTGACAAGGGTGTGTAGAAGTTACACACTAATATGGGATATGAGTATTTCAGAATTGGTTTTATTTGGAAGGCAACAATTTAAACAAGATCGTCTCGATATCTCTTTCTCTAAATGGATACCAAAACAGAAATCATACAAAAAAATATATATATATTTTGTGTTTTAATAGTTGAATATGATTTGATACACTCTACTTGCATGCCCTGATATAGCCCTTTGTTATCATTAAAGGGAAGCATCTAATGCCATTTAGTGATTACATCTGATACAACCTCAGTCCCTAAAAGGACTTCCCTGCAATGATACAATAAATATAGGGGATAGAATAATTCATGCACTCATGCTACTTTGGTAACCAAGACCTAGTCTTTTAAAAGCTGTGCTCTTCATCAAGATATAACAGGTTTTTGATTTTTGCATATTCAATGACCGATGCCAGGTCGCAAATTCAGGGTCGCCTCAGAAACCAGTTTGACTGATCATCCATCTCATGCATGCGCCATTCGTGCCTGAGTGCCTGCCTCTTTGAGAACCACTCGTACAGGTCCCACACCGTCATTCCAGCTCGCCCTTCTTCCCTACCCTTCATCCAGTGCTGGTACCAGGTGTCTCGCTCGTCACCCTCAGATGCCATCTCGTCGCCAAGGTTACCCCCTTCCTCCCTCTGCTTCTCTCGGTCATGCATACGGCGGATAAACCAATCATCGTTGCTCTGGTAACCATAGCCGGCATGTTTTCTCTTGTCACTTTCCTCCACTTTCTCCGCGGGCTGATCATCTATGGTGTTCATGTCCGAAAAATTAAATGCCTCCTTCAGATCGAGGGTAACGGTAACATGCATTTGCTCACTGCGACCGTCATCTGGTTGCTCTTGCCTTCCACCTTTACCTTCCCGTTTTCTTTCTTTCATAAGTTTTCTGAAGTATTTTGTTGTTGCCTTTTCAATGTCCTCAGCCATGTCTTCAAAATCCTCCATCAGCTCAGCAAGATCTGCGTCAGTCACAGTTGGCTCGGCTAGGAACTCCTCTAACTCCTCCATGAAATCCTGGAGCTCTTCCAGATGCCTGCTGTAGCAGCGCTCCGTTAGCCACTCTTCATATGCCAGGAGTTCCTGGTAGAGCTTAACAGCTGCCTCTCGCTGCTTGCGCAGGCAATCCTTGACGCCGTGGCAACGGGAATCAAATGCCTCAAAGAGGTCATCCAAGTTCACATTTTGAAATCGCAACCGATCCTTATCCTTGTCTTCTCCCTTTGACTGTGCCTGGTCGTCCCGTCTCTGGTTGTTCTTACTCCAATCTTGATCCTGATGATGATGGTGCTTCCCCTCTTTGCCATGACGACTATGGTCACCGGTAGGTTGATGACTTCTAGAAGTTGTCTGATGATGGTGGTGATGGCGATGGTGGTGGTGATTTCTCTCTTTATGGTGATGTCTATGACTTTCTGCATGGTGGTGATGCTTTCTTCTCTCTTCATGATGGTGATGGTGTTTTCTCTCCTTATGCTGCCTCCCTGCTCGATATTGTTTCTGTGGTTTCTCTTCAGCAACATCCTCTCTCTTTTGATGTTTGCTTTCCTTTCCATTTACAGATGACTGAAATTTCTGTCGTCTTTCTCTTCTTTTGTCTTGCTTTCTTGGTTTGATTTCTTGCTGCCGTGAATATGGAGCATCTCCCTGGTCCCTGTCAGCATTAGAAGTTTTACCGTGCTCCTTTCTCTCTTTTCTTTCTCCCTCTTTGTGCTTCTTGCCAACCTGCTTGAAGTCGCCCTGTGCCTCTGACTGCTTTCTTTGGTTGTTTTCTTTGTTGGCCTTGTGCTTCTCTGTATCCCGTAACATTTGGCTTCCAGAGAGCTCATTGCTTTTGCTGTGCTTGTGCTTGCTTCTTTGGTTAACCTCATCATGCTGATGGTTCTTGCCAGAGTTTTCTTTATTCCTATTCTTCTTCTTGCCACCTTGGGTAGGTTTCTCTTCTGGTCCATATTCTTTACCTTGCATGCTGACACTGTCATAAGGTCTGGTAGTCTTTGCCGAGTCTGACATATCTCTTTCACGATATGTTTCCTTTGACTTCATCCCTTTCTTGTCCTTCACAGGTGCTGCATCAGGACTTTTGGATGACCGATGACTCTTGTGCTTTTTTGATCCATCTCTCTTTGAATCAAACCATTGATTTTTTGCTTCTTCTTCTTCTTCCACTGTTTCATCTTTCCCACCAGAAAATGTATCTCTTAAGAATTTGTGGACAGATTTGAGAGTCTTCTTCACTGGCTCCTTTACTCTCTGAGATATCGTTTTTCCATCTGGCATGACTGAGATGGCATCCTGAATCTTGTTGCTGACAGTCTGTACACCTTCCCTGATTTGAGAGGTAATGTTGGACTTTTGGATTGCTGCCACAGAGTCTTGGACCTGCTCAGTGATGCCCTGAAGTCCACCCGTAATTGTGCCAGTGATATTCCCTACTGTTAAGTTGTTAACAGCATTCTTAATTTGGTCTCCTACATTGTGAACACTCTCTTTGAGATTGAACGTGACATTAGACTTCTGCAGACTGTCAACGGCATCCTTGATTTGGTGTCGCAAGGTCTCGACGTTCTCTTTGAGCTGGGTTGTCAGGTTGTTGACGGAAAGATTGGATGCTGAACCGACCAGATCGGTTGTGAGGTTTCTCAGGACAAACCAGGAATCGGAGAGTTTTGAGGACAGCTGATCAATGAGGTTGCTGTCCTGCTTGGAATCCTCATCGTCTTTGGAAGGCGCATCCTCGGCAAAGGAGCTGCTCTCTTCCTCTGGTGCAGACTCAGATTCCGAGTTGAGACTGCCCTCCGTCTCTCCTTCCATCTCACCTGGCGCTTTACCTTCACTATCCATTTCAGCAACATCGTCTTCAGCATCCTGTCCAACAACTTTTTCATGGGAGACAGGAACCCTGTCAACTTCAACAACGACACCTTCATCCTTGTCATCAGATCCTCCTTGCTGCCTCTCCAATTCCGACACTGCTCCAGATACAGGAATTGTCTCGCTAGGATCTGCAGTTCCTTCTTCAGCTGCTTCTTGTTGACCACTCCTAACTTCCTTGACATCATCATTCTCATCCAGAACCACCACAGGACCATCCAGGACCTGATGGGAATACACCTCCAGTAATTTCTGATCTTCTTTTACCTCACCTTGACCATCCTCTACGGTCACTGTGGCATCTCCCCTCTTGCAACTCTCGTCGGCCACCTCAGCAGTGTTGGCATCTGTTGGACCTTCACCAGCTTCTCCGCACTGGATGTTACACTTGGCAGAGTAGCGGACGCCTGGATTTGTCTCATCAGTGCAGGATGAACAGGAGTCAGTGATCTTGGTGGCAGCTGGAGGAGGAATGCCAGAATCAGGGAGGGGTGGTATCTTTGCAGTCTCCTGAGCAAGTGCCTCACCTTTGAATGAGTAAAGATTGACAAATAACATTTAATTTTTCAGTTACAAATACATGTATAAAGCTTAGGTTGAAATCATTCAATGACTGCATACCCTACTGCACAAAGAGATTGATCTTCTTAAGTTAAAACTGTACATGCCATTTATTTTGTGAGTTTAATCATTTGCGAATTGGAACTGATAAGACAATTTTCAGGTGGTCACATTTCTGATAGACAACCACATTCCCCTTGATGGAATGAGAAAGAAGTAAGTAAGGATAACTTGCCTGAAAACAAAAGAAAAAAAGAAAGAGTAAGCTCACACACCAAAATTTGTCATGGGGTATCTACAATACCCAATAATGTTAAAAGTAAGATTCAAAACGATACCGACACTTTCAAGAACTGAATATTAGTAATGGCATGGGAACACTATTAATACTTATAGAAAACTGAATGCATCCCATAACTGAGCCATGTAGCACAGATATCTGGGATGACCAATTGAAGCAACAAAACTTCTGAAGCTTAAAGACAAAAGGACTGGTAACTTTTCACCAACAGCCATTATTTTCGGGACTGATAAGTGTATATTCAGCCAACCTCTTTCATGCAATAGTACCCTGAAATCTGGAACAACTCCACAAACATGCTGCCAAGGAATCGTTTAGATTTGCAAATATTTCTGAGATGAAACGTATCAACTCACCGTCGGGCTTGGGTGAAATACTGGGTGCAGTGCCAGGAATCTTGCCTCGTAGGAGGGTCTTGGTCTTGTCGAGGCAGGTCACCAGCTGGTCTTGGAGGGACCTCAGACGCCAAACCTGTCCTGCCTCGATGCCCAGGTGATGGGAGGTGGCCTGGCTGGAACCTAGAGAGGTAACAAGATTGGGCATTACAGCTCAATGACAATCAAGGATGATAATAATACTAATAATTAGACAAAGCTACCACATAAATATACTATACTGCGTTGTGATGTAACAGAGCTCCTTAACATTGTTACTATAAATCAAACACACAAAAAATAAGTAATAAGTGAATGAAAAGCTTCTAAAAAAAAAATGAGCTGTATATACCATATATTTCGCGAGTCTAAATTTTCGCGAATTGGGAATTCCCAACGATCCCAGCGAGTGGTTAAATTCGCAAACCTGGAGTCCTGTACTGAATGGAGAAGTATACACGCATAAGTCACATTCACATCGGGATCAGAGTCAATATTCTCGCGTGTCTTTAATTTCACGAAAAGCACCTGAATAGCGAAATTTGCGAAAATAAAAACCTCGCGAAATATTCGGCGTATACAGTAAGTCTTCAACAAAGATTTGAAGACAGCAAGTGATGGAGCCTTCCTCATTTTCTCATCAATCTCACATATTAATGCCGGGCTCTTGCTATTTTTTTTTCTGATTACAGGGTGTTTGTGAATGGCCAATTCAATTTCATATTCCAGTTGAATATTGAAAAAATAACAGTAGCATCAAACAAACACAGTATTTAAAGTGTTAATCTAATCACAATTACAGGGATGGTACAGTATTGGTGGAGATGAGAAATGGGCTTTTAACTTTTTGCAAGATACCAAGAAAACACTTATGATATAGTACAGAGCATACCATCTTAAGTGGAATTCAAAGTTTATTTGATGAAAATCGGGTTCGGAATGACTGAAACATCCAAAAACAAAGTAAAACAAGTAAAAGCAATCATAATAAAGTGTGGGTCCCACACTTTATTTTCATCAAACAAACATTGAATTCCTCATAAAATGACCAGCTCTTTCATATTTCATGAGAGGTTTCTCATTATCTCACCAAAAAACGTTAGAAACCTGAAATTAGGTCTCAAACAAAACTATACGATCCCTTTAAGCAATAAGAGAGAAAGCTATGTTATTTCAGAGTTTCTCATATTACCTTTGAACAGCAATATCAGGGTCAATCAAACATGTAAATGAGACGACATGATGATTAACATCCTCAACTGAAATCATGTGCATATATCTTTGTGACTGGCATCACTGCGTCCTTGAAGCCAAATGAATTTTACTCCATTCAACAACTTTATTATTAGAGTCAAGGTCTAATGAATTCTATTTTTGATAATCTAATGACAGTCAATCATTCATAGAATAGAACAATGCCTTGCATCCTTCAAAGTGCATACACTTTTTTTCTTTCTTACACTTTGTAAATTAGGTCACACACATCATGTCATGCAAAACTGTATGCCAATAAGTTAAAGAGATTTATTCTAAGACCTCAGTATCAGCCATCCATGAGCATATCTCGCCCTTCTGTGATGAATGCATCCTGTATTGCACCACACTTCAGATGCTGAAAACCCTTACCGATGTAGTGGCCAAGAGAGAGGGCCAGGGCTGCCGTGAGAACCAGCAAGGCCGCCTGGTTGAGCCTGCTGTTGAGGCCCTCATCCCGGCGGTGGAGGTACTGACGAATACCTGGCTTGATCCCGCTGACAGTCATGTTGGCGGGCAGGGCATCGTTGGAGGTGTCGCTGAAGTGGGACACTTCGCTGGATGCGTCGCTGCTGCTCTGATGCTGTAGGCTTGAACTGCTGGTGTCGGGGATCCCTGTTGAATGAGAAGTGATATTTGGTTTAATGAGGGTGGCATGAATGGTACAAGAGATAAAGATGCTAGTGAAGAGCATATATTTTCTACATCTCTCACAACTTTTTGTGCATAGAAAACCAAAAGACAACAAGAAACACTGATAGGATGTTCTCTTGTAAGATTTTCTCATTATTACAATAGGCTTTCATAAATTGAATTTTTCTTAACCCAGAAAAATTCTCTTTGGTTCATAGTCCTACTTTTTAAAGCTAAAATATGTGCACCGTGTGAACTTGTTTCCATGGTTGTAACTATTGTACAACATATACTGTGCATCAAAGTGCTTTGTTGCTTTAATGCAAAGTTGCTACACAAATGAAAAGGATATATGATGATGTATATGTGCAGTCGAATTTGCTAGAAATTGATTAAGACATTGGTGTCTAGCGTCTAAAGAGAACATGAACAGGTATATTGATGGTTCCGAATTCCCTACTTGTAGTTTGCATTGGTAGAAATACACAACTTTTCATCACGTAATGTTACTAATGTCTGAGCCATAGTTTATCTTGCTATGTTTGCAAATTACAAACCTCAAATACCCACAGAAAAGAAAACAAAATAAAAAGTAGGACTGTCGTTCATGATTCTGGGACAATAAAACAGCATTTATAACCACTCGCCATGACTTCAACTTACTCCGCCGAATATCTGGGCAGGAGAAACTGCTAGACAGGTCAGAGAAGCTGGATGACCGGGACATGGCCGGCTCACCGTCACCACGGAACTGCTGGACCAATAGGAAGCCGCCATCCTCTGTGGGCCAGCGTTGGGTCATAATGGGCACTCCCACACTTGAACCAGATGTCTGAGATGGACACCGGGAGACGAAATTATTTTCATTGGTCTGCATGGATGCTACACTAAATGGCAAGTTTATAAATCTTATGAGGCAGTCTCTTCATTCTGTGAGAATACTTCTTGCCTATCTCACTGTACCTCTTGACTTATCATTGCAACCAGATATTAACACAACAGTATCAGCTGATATATCCCTCTACGGATACCACATATTTTCAAAGTTTAAACAGAAACAGCAAAGATAAATCCCAAGCTATCAAAATCATATGGATGAAAGGAAATCAAAGTTGCTATGAAGACCAGGTATAAGTAATCAAAACTGAACAATGTCTCACTGAAAACTATCAAAAGAAATATGGACCTCATAAGTCGGTTGGTGTTTTGTTTGTTTTTATGAGAGAAAAAATTTACAATTCCAAAATAGAAGTTCTAGTCTTTAAATATTAACACCTTACTTTGCATTCCTGTCACATAACAGCTTGTTTGTGAGCATGAAAAGAAAACGCATTACAGCAATACAGCAGTCTATTAGATGGTTTCTAACATGAATCTTGCAGGAGATCAGAAATTCTATGTGTACATCATTTAAACTGACTTGTTAAACTTTACTAGCACTTCACAAAACAGTTGTTTAAAAAAAAAAGTAAAAAAATCCACTCCAAAATCTTATAAATTTCATAAGAGAAAAAAGATATTATAAAGAAATAAAAAAGTTATGACATTTTGAAATCTTAAAAGTTTTTTTGAAAACACTTCATGACCTGTCATTATAAATATTCAAATCAGCAAGTTGATAATGCTATGCTCTCACAATTTCTATTCATCTCATATACAGAAGTGACGGAAATCTCATATTCCAGCTGTTTAAATACAAAACTTGTCTTTAAACCACCTAAAACAAAAAAGAAAAAAATGTTACCTCTAATACATTTTGGCAAAGGAATATGCTTTTACCTGTATTACCTGAAAATACCAATTTTTTCTGAATTTCACATACAAGTGTACATGAAATATTGTGAGGGCATGACATCATCAACTCACTTATTTGAATATTCATAAGGACTGGTCAAGAAATATTTTCTGAAAAAATTGTGCAGTTTCAAAATGCCATACCTTCCTCATATCTTATTCAATTTCTGTCATTTTTGGAACATTCTGTGGGGAATTTTTCTTTCTTTCTTTTGGAGTTTGTTTATTTTTGGGGTGGATTGCTGATGAACTGCAAGTGAAACTGTTCAAGGAATTCAAAGCCATGAAAATCACCTGCTTCGGTATGTTTCCGGTTGACTTGGTGCGGCGCGGGGATTCCCCAGCTTCCACTCCTCGCGGGATGTTGTCCACGGAGACCGACGACATTGGGAGTTGCCCCTGAGGCATGATGGGAAGGGGTCCAGCTATGTCCAGCCCCTGCTCCTGGTCAAGGATCCCGTCTCCATCCCCAGAGGCTTCCGCCACACCTGTAGCTTCACCGGCACCAATGGTCTCAACAATTTCAGGAGCATGGGGGCCACCTGCAAGTATAGTTAAATTCCCAAACCAATGGACAATAACATTCAACAAAAAGACAAAGATGACACAAGGAACTTACACTTGTTTAGCATCAACTTCCTTAATGTTTTTGACATTCTAATGGTCATAACTGTCCTAACCTTATCTTTATGAATTTTTCCAAGATTTTGTTTATTTGGCTGTTACCTTTAATTCTCTATTCTCACTGAAAGCAATTCACTACAATGCCTTTAATACATTGTCCCAAGGATTGCCCTGCTATAATTCAGTTTGCCTGTTCTTTCAAAGAGCATGAACTGGTAGAAAATGTAAGTACCACATGTCAAGAACATGAATTATACCATTTTGCATGATTATAATCTACAGAAACAAGGTAGGGTGGGGTAATGGGAAACAGGTAAAACCAGTGTATCAACTCATGCAGCTGAAAGTATTGCATGATCACCTTGTGCTTGTGTAGGATGATCCACCATGAGAAAGTCTAATTGGGATGAGTTTGAAGAGCTGGTAATTGAATCTATTTGAGACGTGGGAGACAAACCTGTATAAGTAAAATAAGACAGATTCACCATATTAGAATAGACATACTCAAGTATGGATGAGAAATTAATTTGCCAAATATACACAACATTTTTTCTTGAACTTTAATCACGTTCATTTGATATTACTTTCTCTTGGACGAGAAAAATTTCTGCATATCGTCGCATTGAAATTAAATGATATGGATGCCTCTTCATAATATTCTTTTATTTGTGCCAAGATAGTTAACAGAAATACTGCTTTTATCTACCTGCTTTGCAGGTGTTACCAATGTGTGCCCTGCAAAAAGTTAGTACTATTATTCAAATTCAGATCTACCCTTCACAGTTAAAACAAAGAAGCAAATTCAGTTTCATCTGCCTTTTGTTAAACTGAACATGCAACTTGAAGGGGGGCATTGTTCATAATTGTCGCAAAGGCTTGTGTGATAGTGAATGGTGACCACTCACTGTGTGTTGGCGTAACAGCAGTGGTGGTGTATGCCGCCTCAGCAACATCAGTGTTCCCAGGTTGAAGGGGACCAAGGCTCAACCCCTCACCGAGGGGGTCATAGGTCATTGTACCGGGCATGCCCAGTTGGCTGGTGTCTTCTTCATCGGGATTGTCACTAGGCATTGGCAGGACCTCGATGCTCTCTAGCGATTCTGTGTCCGGGTGATCTGAGTAGCAAGAACAGGGCTGATGATTTAAGAACCATCTCATGGAATATTGGAATATACCTTTGCTGCAATTGGTATATTAATATTGCCAAGATATTCTGCAGTCTATCTGAAGTACATTTCCCATTTCATCTTTTATTGCTTTTAGGAAGATTACGAAGAGAATCTATGCAGATACAGTATACAAAGGATGTTGTATGTTACTACTTTAGAGCTCTATTCCAGAAAATTCTGATTGAATTCTACAAAAGAATAAATTTTTTGATATCCCACAAATGCCTCATGGTAATTCACAACTATTCTAAGTTGTTGTAGGATGTAATGGTTTAGCATACAATGTACAAGTGCTAAAGAAATCCCTGATACTTGGAAATCATGTTTTAATGGATAATTTGTAACAAATTATATGTACTTTGACAGACAAAATTAATGTAATAAAGAAAAAAAAGTTGGTAGTTGACAATCCTCTCACAATCCTCTCACCTAGATAACACACTAAGTATATATTACGATTGAGCTTTTGAATTTCCAACACCTCCTTACTTTTGTGCACATGACGAATGCACAATAACAGCATTTGAAAAGCACTATGTCATATGGATCATACAGATAGTGAAAAGTTTGACCCCTAACCTTTGTCTTCAATAGAGGGACTGGGCTGAGGCTCTTCATCTTCTTGTGCCAGTGCACTTGGTGCTTGACCTTTGCCCTTTGTCCAGAGACCACCTAGCCAAGAGGTTGATGCTGGTACATGCTGCTGTAGACCATGTCAGACATAGCACATTATCACACATCTTATTTACACTAAGTGACACAAAATTATCAACTCTGTGGTCTGCTATTCTGACCCACGGTCTTGCTTGAATCTTTGTCACATATCAACTGCACGTAAATCATGCAGTTTGACAATCTGACTTGCTTTCCTTCTTCCTTTTTATATTTTTTAATACTTTGTTTTAACATAAATAAGTAATCACAATGTGAGCAATGTTTTAAAAAAGGTGTTTTGTAAAGGTTTTCATTTGACTTTTGATATAATTTGATGATTAATGAGTGCTACAAAAGCAGTACTCATCTTCCTCAAATACATGCTGTCTGGGAAAAATGGGTTAATTGGAAATGCTAAATCTTGCAATGGCATGCAATAAAAATCATAGAATCCTGTGTCATTCACTGAAAAAGAATGCTACCAATTACACAACTAGTAGGGCATAAAAGCTGTTCAGGGTAACTCCGACTCTTCACCGGGATGCAACAGTTTGAATGTAGAATTTTTCCTGAAATGATGTTCACAATTTAATACCTCAGGATGTTCCACAGGTCTATTCTTGGGACTGCTTGGTGAGGTACCACCACTACCAGTGCTGCTCCTGCTGTTGGCTCGCTTGGACCGGAAGTGAACAGCATCATCCTTAACATCAACGCAGTCAGAGGAGGAGGATGAAGAGGAGCCAACATCACTGTCAGATCCCTTTTAAATAATCAAAGATAAATTAGCTGACTAAAAAGAAAGAACAAAAGATTCTCATACTCAAGGATCCTCACATTACCATTTAAACAAAATAATGATTCATGTCAAATATTGGATTGAATTGAATTGAATTGAAAGGGTATTTTATTGAATAATGTCCATTGCAGCCCGCAGGCTGGATTGCAGACATTTTACAGAAATAAGCATGATTACTATAAAATATGAATAAGATTCTATAAATACATAGAATGAAAAAAAAATCAAACATATTCGTTACACAATATTAACATTTAAAACGAAACAAACGCATATTATACATGTAAAATTTCTAACATCACTATTCTCATTGCCATAAATAATCACGATTACTATAAAAAAACCTGTAGGCCCTAAATTCAACTTCTTTATCATTTTCCTCTATTTTCCTTTTTCTCTTCTTTTTGTGTTCTTCTTATTCTTCATTTTCTCTATCCTTCTTTTTTTAGCTTTACATTAACCAACTTTCACTTTTTCCCTTCAACCTCATTTAATTCACTAACGATATCCAAAACTAATTATCATTATCATAACCACATTTTAATATCATTACAACAAAATCCTTGTTTACGGTATTACTATAACAACAATCAATATCACATTCATCCCCCCCCCCAAAAAAAAAAAAAAAAAAATCCTTATATATTTCATTGTTACTTAAAGCATTGAGTTCATATATCAAAACAATTGTTCAAACATAAAGAAGAAAAAAAATCATATATCACAGATCACATAACACAGAACATAAGAAGGCAGGTATTGCACTATTGTGTACGGCAGTATTGCACTGGCTGAGTCAGAAAAGTTTGCCTGAGACTTTAAAAAATGGCACATGGCATACGAGGAAAAAAAAAATGAAAATTGGAGATAAAATCAGTAATGAACATAAAAACATATTCTGTGCTTATATTGTACTGGTTACTTGCACTTGTTCAATGTTAATGCAGAAGGTGTTATATATTACAAAACATTTCTCAAGTACTGTTAAGAACAATAAATATTGCATTCATGTCATTTACCAGAAAAAAAAAATCTTAATCACTTAAAACATTACATTTATATCAATAGACTTGTTAAAACATGAAGCAGGAAAAAAACAAAAACACACAGCTAAACACACTAGACAGGGTCACTAGCAATAAACTGTTTACAGGAGGCATAAAAATCCTGATGCTATAAAGAACCGTTCTTCCAACAATTCAAAAACAATAATCATGTTCGAAACGACGTAGGAAAAAATAACAGCTTTCCATAATTCTTAATCTTAGTATCTTACCTCCTTCATCATGTTCACGCAAGACTGAAATTGCAGACATTCGTTAAGTCTTACTCTGGAGTCTTGCATCTTTTGGTTATCGTGCATCTCCAAAATCAAAATGATGGAGTTCTATAACACGTTAGGGCAAGGTTAGGCCCTGAGACTCTATGTTTGAAAGTAAAAAAGTGATCTAGTTTCAAGGCCTCGAAACCTTATGTGATAATGCCATGGAAGTAGAATTCTAGTTTTCTATTATCAATTTATATCAAACTTATACGCTGCAGTCAAATGAAAGAAATTCAGCATTAGAAGTGTATGTAGACACCCTCTGGCTCTGGTCTATTTTTCATACCTGAATATTTCCTTGTTCATCAACAAGAGTCCATTTGCCTCGGCCTCGTCGAAGTTCTGCTGAATTTGAGGCAGCCATGTTCATCGATCCATTTGAGCAGGGAAAGCAAACACAAGTGTTACGCTTAGATGTCGCGAATTATTTTGCTGGAATTTTTCAATGGTATCTCGAAAAACCCAAGGGAATGACAGGATTGTCATTCCAAATTCCCCACTCCATATAATAATACAGGGACACTCACTGACAGTCTCACGGAGTGATCCCTTTCGTTGAGTCTCGCTCTGTTTTGTGTACACACACACACGTCAAGGGTTCGATACACGGTAAATCTACGTGTACTAAGAGAAGAGTGAGTGTTGTAGTGTATTTTTTTCACCTACCAGCCTGAAGCCAGCACCCAAACTCAGAGCGCAAGCCGGGATCTCGATACCTTGTGTTATCGATACTATTGTACTACGTAGCGATAGAGAGAGAAGTTCTAACTCCCCCTGTTACTGCCCTCCAGCGTCACATTTTTGTTTTAATTATTCTTCATCAATGGGAAGCACAATGTACAAACAAATTTATATAAAACTCTCTGCACCAATTTCACAATCATTTTCATCAATGGAAACAAAATTTATACCGAAACTTAACATCAATTTAATATTTTTTGATACACTCTGATACATTTTGTCACAATCCATATACACATCTCTTTTTTTATACTATTTTTACACTGCTAATCCCTTATTTTCTTTTTAATTTCGCTCCTTCATTACCTTACAAATTTTATTAACGAAATCACTAGCCCAAAAATACTTTCTTTTCAACATTCATTCAATTCAACTTTAAACATCAATATCCATTGATTGAAGTTTATTCTTAAAAAAACAAAAACAAACAAACAAACAAACAAACAAACACAAACCACCCCGACCACCCTTACCCTCGTCCATTCTCCCTCTTACTACCCGACCCCATTCCCCTCCCCCTTCCAAACCCCTCCCCCCCCCCCCCTCACCAACAAAACCTCAAAAACAACTATAAGTGTGTCCTGACATACATTGTAATACACATTTCAATACGAGTGCATGGTTCAAGGCATTTCCTGGTGGATGTGCTTTAGACCCTACCCTATAAGGCAAAACAAAATCTCAATTCTTTTTCCAGTTTTCTCACTTTTGTAAATGTATTGACAACGTATTACGTATAACTGCTAACTTTTCTTCTACTAACTTATCCCGCTCTACAAACCTTTTAATGAAATATTCCATCACGCGTCCTGATGACCTCGATACCTTCATTTCACCTCCTTTTGAATGCCAGTCATGTTTTTCTTCTTCTTAATTCTTCTTCTCCTCCTCCTCCTCCTCCTCCTCCTCCTCCTTCTTCTTCTTCTTCCGATCTTCTTCTTTGAAATATTATGACATCTTCTTCTTCTTCCTTTCCAGTACCAACAGTCCACCAATGAGGTGTTACTCGTCGTACTTTTGAGCGATGTGCGGTGTGCTGTGCAAATTGCTTCGTTTTTTCAAGGCAAATAGAAAGTTGTTCAGTTAAAGCTCAGTCTGACCTGACGATAACAGGTTTTTACTTCTTCGCTCCACTTTTCATATTAAATGCCAAAAGGGTGTTTTTGACAATAAGTTATAATAAATTACAATATATATATACAGGTATATATGGTCAACGTCGGTGAGATAAAATCAGTATATAGCCTATTTGTCTGGCTTTGTACCCCTTTGATTCCCAATCGTAAACGTGCCCTCCCTGATTCGATAGAAAGCATTTGCAATTGATGATTATGTCGAAATTAAAAGTCGGTGAAGACTGACGAACTTTTACAGTCTGCAAAAATCTAAAGCTTATCAAAGGAGGGAGACTTAACCAGAAGAAGAGAAGAAGAAGAATGATGATGATAATGATGATGATAAAGAAGAAGAAGAACATAATGGTCGGGCAGCCATTTAAAATTCAGAAATCTTTGTTGGGCTGGGACAAAATGTTGTATTTGACACAGTGTTCAAAGTCGCTGAATTTGTAGCTTTCTCTTTAATACCAGGGTATCCACAGCGTGTCCATCCCACATTCTGAGTGTCAATTCAAAGATGTTTCTGACGATGGGCTTCCAGGGGCGGATTCAGGAATTCGGTGAATGGGAGGCGCCTTTCCAAAATTAAAGGGTGGCGCACGCCCCCCCCCCCATTTTTTCTTTTCATTTCTTTTGTTTAAAAAAAAAATAAAAATAAAGAGGGGGCGTGCGCCCGGTGATGCGCCCCCTCTGGAGCCGCCAATGGGCTTATGGTCGACGCTCGCTTTAGGTAATTGGTGCATGAGGGAGTAATCAGAAAGATGAAATTCGTGCATTTTTTTGCGGCGTGTCGAGTGTCTGAATACTTACTATCGATGGCCGCCGACCATTCATATTTTTGCCACTGGGATTCACAAACTTTTGACAAACTACATTGAAACATCACCAAGCATTTATATGATTTTTGCCAATCTTTCGCGACACATTTGTCAAAATCATCTTTCAAGAAGGCCTAGGCCCATTTGCAATATCAAATTTTTACGAGGCGGTCGCGCTGTCAGATAGAAAATATTCTTTAAATAGAAAATTCACACGAAGACAGAAAAAACACTATAGCTGCTTTCATCTAAATGAAGACTATAAGACCTACCGTTCATTATGCCATTTGACTTCAGATCAACCATTAATATTATCAAGCTCTTGATGTATACTATTTTACATGATGATGCTGGGTGGAAACTCTGTCTTTGTTAATACTTATTGAAAGCATTATAATCACTCGGTAAGACAAAGAATCCATTCTAGCTCTAGTGACTTTATAGGAGCACACTATACATTCCACTTTTTGTCTCATAGCGCCGAAAATTCTTTGCTGACTTTGGGATTGCCGCCGACCATTCATATTTTCGCTAATCTTCACAAACTTTTGCTAAAAATGATCTTTCAAGTATTTCCTATCGAATTAATGGCGGGTAAGCTGTCACAGATTGCTATCAGGCTCTTCAAAGGGAAAGTTTGAATAATGAAGGCCGAAAATGCACTGATTGGCCCTCCTATGATCTTTGTAATTCACATAGAAACTTGTCATAAACACCCTAAAGCATGTAGGGTGGAGAAGTTGAAACTTTAACCAAACAATTTTTATTCTATCTGCCTTGGAAAAAAAAAAAACCAATAACAATCAAGCCGTGACAGACTTAAACCATTAGACGTTCCTAAATGCACCCAAAGTAGGTGGTGAAAATATATAGAGTTTACTATCAAGATCAAGTGTATTGTACCGAGTATTAATACCGTTATCAAGTGTATTGTATTACCGAGAACAAGAAGTGTATATTGTACCGAGACATAATTTATGATGACCGAGGGTTTTCTAATTTCATGTAAATTTGTGATAAAATTCGCGCTAAATTAAATACTCCCGATTTAATCACGAGCATCGATCGAGCCCCTCTCGTGTATTGGAGTGGCCTAGGCAGGTGGACCAAGGAGGTATAATGGGTGGACAGCCAATCACGGCCCTCCTTGCTGAGAAGTGGAGTGCTCAAGGTACCGAGCCGGGCTGGCCAGAAAATACGATCGTCGATTGGGCAGCTCGAACTGAGGCCAGTGAGGGAGATTTATTGGCATGATATATATTATTTTTGAATTATTTTTAATGAAATGAAAACAATATAGGGTCAAATTTGAAAATTTAAAGCAATTTTATTAATATATTGGCGTAAAATATTCCTAGAAGAATGACAAACGCCAAATAAACTCAAATAACAACAAAAACAAGCTACAGGAGGAGTTAGACAGAAAGATCCGACTGTCCGGAGGAGTCTTTTTAATTTTTTTTTGACGTTATCGCTCTTGGGATCCGTGAAGCCAGACGCGGAACATTTCCCCGACGACCAGGGGGCCCGGGGTGTTTCACAAAGCTGTTCGTATAAATGTTACAACAACTTACGAGCGACTGGTGAGCAGTTCTGATGTGCTATACTTATATCAGAATTTCAATAATTCATCACAAAAAGTGATCACCAGTCGCTCGTAAGTTGTTCGTAACTTTACGAACAGCTTTATGAAACAGGGCCCAGATACAGACCAATCTTTCGGTCAAAGGGGGGGACCGGAGTATGAACTTCACATGCTATCGCCACGGAGGGCTAGTATCGATAGCACAAGATATCGAGAGCATGATTATGGGCCCTAAGTTTGGGCGCTGGCTTCAGTTATCTGGGGATGTCCACTGAATAATTCATCACAAAAACTGATCACCAGTCGCTCGTAAGTTGTTCGTAACTTTACGAACAGCTTTATGAAACAGGGCCCAGATACAGACCAATCTTTCGGTCAAAGGGGGGACCGGAGTATGAACTTCACATGCTATCGCCACGGAGGGCTAGTATCGATAGCACAAGATATCGAGAGCATGATTATGGGCCCTAAGTTTGGGCGCTGGCTTCAGTTATCTGGGGATGTCCACTGAATTGAATGCCATTTTGACCTCCGCGTTCGTAGTCAAATCGCAAAGCGCCCTCCTGCGCCCAAACGAGGTGTGCATGCAGTCGTAGCGCATGATATACAATCTAGCCTATGGAAGGCCATCGCCGCCAAAACGCGTGCCAACACCATACGCGTGCATGTCATAACGTACGCATGGTTGTTTCGTAACGTACGCATGGTTCTGTCATAACGTACGCATGGACATTTGTCATTATAGTTCTATGAAATTCTTAGCGTACGCATGCTACTGTCATAACGTACGCATGTTACTGTCATAACGTACGCGTGGTCTTGCCATTACGTACGTGTGCTTCTGTCATTACGTACGTATGGTCTAACAGATTTTTGTCATTACGTACGTAAGGTCTTGGAATTACATACGTATGGTCTCGTCATTACGTACGTATGGCCTTTTCCTTACGTACGCGTGGTCTTGTCATTACGTGCGTATGGTCTCGTCATTACGTACGCATAGTCTTTTCATTTCGTGAGCAATATATAGCGGGTATGTTGGAATGACCAATTTGGCGGTAGTCCCTATATGATACCAATTAAGGAGGTTCAAGAACAAGAGTTACAACTGGCAGTAACTATTCAAACAGCTGTCAATTTTGTAAGGATTCACAAAAGAATTCCACAGGTGTATTTGTGCCTTTGGCGGTTGGGATTCTATGCCGCCGTCTTTCTAAGCATTCTGAAGAGTTCCACCTGGCAGTAACCATTCAAACAGCTGTCAATTTTGTATGGATTCACAAAAGAATTGCACAGGTGCATTTGTGCCTTTGGCGATTGGGATTGTATGCCGCCGTCTTTCAAAGCAATCTGAAGATACTTTTGAGCACTAGCATAATGTTGGCCGTATATTTCGCTTGCTTATTTATTCAATGAAATTACATTTTACCTGATGGTAAAGCACATTGAACAGAAGTAAATCCTGTCCAAAACAATGTGCAAAGTTCAATCATAAATCTGAGGCATAATGTGAAAATATTTGAAACTGTATATCCTCACTGGAAAGCCTATATTATCATTTTCCGATCAACTTCGTCAAATGAATCTAATGATTATGTGATTATATCAATGGACCTACAACTTATTGACATTCATCGCTTGTTAATCAATTCATGCACCTGTTTCTGTTATAGGCGTCACAATAACTTTTTGCTGTAAATATGCTTTCCTGCTTTGATCATATTGCCATATCCTTCATAATATAAGATATTCAGCCTGAATGGAAATAACACTACGTTTTGAAAATCTAGAAACTACATGCGCGGAAGATAATAACTCTCTTAGATCCGGAAAAATGCAAAAGAGAGAGAGAGAGAGAGAGAGAGAGAGAGAGAGAGAAAATGCGTGTGCAGCGGTAGTATATTTTGGGAAAAAGATCGCTCAAGTATTCTCATTTGCACGTACTTTACAAGAGAAAGTGAATACTTTGGCAAGTGGATCGTGATTTGTAATCTAATTTTCCCATTTCTCGCACATTGGTTCAAAGTATACATGGACAGTAGCGATTGACAGATAAGTCTTACCATTGAGGCAACGTTACCTGCTTGCCCACAAGTGTCCACTGCAGTCATTGATATTCTTTCTTTTACACAAACTTTGTTGTGTTTTGAGGTTTCCTTTTTTTTACTACATATCTCGGCGTAACCGGCTCTGATGTCATCAACACTGTTCAGTGTAATTTGTTTAAGATTTTCAATTTATTGGCTTCTCTGCTCAAGGACCACAACAAATTCCACGAATCTATACATGGAGTTGTTGATTTATGTACTACATGATGTGAAATTATGAAAATCGTCCGGAATGTCCCTTTAAGGGACTACAATACATAACGCAATGTGATACATTCCACAGAGCAGTCATTGAGCAACATTGTAAGTTTTCCTTACATGGATTATGGAATGACGGTGTGAAACGACAAGTTACTGGCAGCAACATCAGGAGAATTGCATAACAATTAAATGCAAGCAAGCGGAGCTAGCGAGCTTGAAAATTGTGACATTCTTTCAGTCCAAAAACTGCCGTTTGTAGCGATGTTTTTTCGCTTTGGAATTTAAGGGGGGGGGGGCAAATACTGGCAGCAACATCAGGAGAATGGCATAACGATAATATGCGAGCGAGCGGGCCGAGCAAGCTTGAACATTTTGACATTTTACAGTCCAAAAACTGCCGTTTGTAGTTATCTTTTTCGCTTTAAAAATTATGGGCAGTGCACCGGGCGCAACCGCTGGCAATTACTGGCAGTAACATCAAGAGGATGGCATAATGATAAAATGCGAGCGAGCGGAGAGAGCGAGCCTTAAAAATGTTGACATTTTACAGAACAAAAACTGCCGTTTGTAGCTTATACTTTTACGCTTTGGAAATTAAGGGGGCTCTCCGGGCGCAACTGCTGGCAATTTACTGACGGTAACATAAGGAGAATGGCATAACGATGAAATGCGAGCGAGCGGATTTTGACATTTTACAGTCCAAAAACTGCCGTTTTTAGCTATATTTTTCGCTTTGGAAATTAAGAGGGGGGGGGGGGGCGCCCATAGTGCGCCACCCCCCCCCCCCCCTTGATCCACCACTGGTAGTCAAGGGTGTCGGTTTATGTTCGTGATTGGGGGAGGTATGACCAGCAAAGGGGCGTCGAAGTGACCAAGTGGGGGAAAGATGTTCAAAATCTGCACTATAGAGCATCCCCAAATTGTTTGTGTTTGTGTGCAGTGTGTATATGTTTTATATACATGGAAAGGTTAGGAAATAGCCCAGGTCAAGTTTTATTATTGGCAATGCAAGGCATTTTAAGATAGACTAGTATGTATATATAAAGCAACACTGCAAAATCTATGATCTGGCTTTGATAACGAAGCGTAAGGTACAAAGGTGTACATTCTATATCACATTGCGCAATGTTGCAGCGACTCTTTTTGCCGTTCGGATGTTCTGAGTACACTGCGCACATCCTGCTTATATTTAGAATGCCAACCAGGGATCACGCTGAATCACAATCTTTTGTCGGTTCCAGGCTTTTTCAACAACGTTCCACACTATATACCTCTTTAATCATGGTTACAAGAAATCTATAGAAAAATGTCTTATTTCTTGATCACCCTTTCATGTCGATTTCAAAAGCAGTTTACTAACCCTTGCATTACCATTTTGGTGAGGTCTTTTTTGATTTTTTTTTGTTTTTTTGTTTTGTTTTGGGGTTTATTTACCAGCAGATGGGGGGGGGGGGGGTTACACGTGCCACCCCCCCCCCCCTTAGTTACGCCACTGCCTACGCTTTATGATAATTCCTCAGAAGCTGTTGATCTGTGTCGTAGCATCGTTCACAAGGTGGACGCTTCTACTACGCACGTTTATTTTCCAAATAAATTATCCTCTAACTCACATTTGTTTTTTTATTTGCCTCAATTAATATTTAAGAAAACAGAGATGGGCAATTCTAATATTGATCTTCGGAATATGCGAGAATATCTATAACAATAAACAATGCAGTATATACATCGGCGAGAATTAGTTTACCAACGTTAACTGGTTATATTCTAACATTTCTGATCATCTATACAGTATATACCTATATGTATTGACACACAGAATTTCTATACTTATACCAACAAAACTTGAGACAAACTGCAAATTTCATCTGCATTAAAAAAAAAATATTGTTGTTCAACGACGAATTAATCACAGAAACATGAGACAATTTATCATTATGCGCAGACACAGATATTGCAGATAGCGTCTCTGAAGCGTTCTAAGATATTATTCATCTCTTGTTTTGGCATGCACATCCCTGATATTGAGCAGAAACATAACACAAAAATAATTTTTTTCATGGACGGCAAAGGAAAATCTGTGTTCAATTAAGAAAATAAATGCCTTAAACAAAACAAAATTTGTATTCAGATTCAATATTCATTTATTGTAATCTGACAGTAACACAGTTTTTCAATCTAGCTTTAAAAGAATATAACGTTTTAAATGATTTAACATGATCTGGAAGTGTGTTCCAAAGGTTTGGTCCATTAGGTCTTATAGATTTTTGTGCAATTAAGGTTGCAGGAGGTCGCAGGAGGTCGCAGGAGGTCGTAGAGGTCGCAAGAGGTCATATAGAGGTCGCAGGAGTTCGTAGATTTGAATCCCGCCCGAATATGTAGGCCTTTGATTATTTTTTTTTATCGTGGCTACTACTAAACACTGATTAAGTCGGTGCCTATACGTTGATGTAGAGCAATATCAATATCAATTGAAACACTTTATCAAATTGACCCCTCCTCCCCCCCCCCCCGAAAAGAAGAAAGTCCTCCTGATAATTTATTTATCCTAGAACACCAGAGATGTTCGCGTGCATTATCAATTCGCAAAATTTCGCGAGTCAAGGTTTCCGAAATGAAAATGCACGCGACAGTTTTTGCCTACTATACCATATGCATTGAATGTCAGTGGCGATTCGCGAACGTTTTGTGCCACGAAAAAAGACCGTCGGCTCCAAGTCACGACAATATCATGCCGCGAAAATGTTTTGCTTTTCAACCGACAAACTATCTTGTTTCACCATGGCTCAACTTCTGTAATAGCCTACTATTTAGAATTACTGTAACAAATCCAAAATTGATGCGTTATTTCTCGTACAAAAAAAAGGACATTCCAATTGGTATATACATTCTGTCTATTTAGCTCATACCTCTCCTTTATCAAAACAACTATAGAACTAT
The DNA here is from genome assembly GCA_033980235.1 of Diadema setosum. Classification (NCBI taxonomy): domain Eukaryota; kingdom Metazoa; phylum Echinodermata; class Echinoidea; order Diadematoida; family Diadematidae; genus Diadema; species Diadema setosum. The sequence continues at coordinate 5,282,552 of CM067063.1, read as the reverse complement.
GAGAGTACGTGACCTCTGTACCTACCAGTCTGCACTATGATAAAGCACATCAACACAATTACTTCATTTCTTCCACGATACATTCATCCCCAACTGCAATACCAACCTCCTATCCCACACGTCATTGCAAAGATTTTCGTTTTCATTAATCCGAAGCAACTCCTCTTCCATAGTTCTATCTTATACCACGGACCTTGCAGTTAATAGAAATCACTGCCGGAACGAATCAAATCATGCGCGACACCTTTGTTTTTCTTTCAAATCTCCCATGACAAAGCATAGGCCTATCAAACTCTAAAGATCAGGAAACATCTAAATATGTCATTCACGATAATGCTTTATGTATTTGATATTTCGGATCACTATTCACGAATGTATTAAACATCAAACCATTCAGGAAAAATTCACGCCTATAGTTTAAGGCATATTGCACTCACTTCAGACTGCCGTCTCAAGTTATTAGCCTATTTATAACGACAGACTTCTGCATTCCAATCCCGCCAAAATCATTCTACCATGAACCAGTTAGATCACCGTTTATTCCTCTATCCTGAATTGTTAAAATCAACACAATTTTGCATTCTGTCATCAGACTACTGTATATTTGATTTTACTTATATGAGTGTACTGATTGTGCGCCTTATTGTTCTTGAAAAAATAAAAAGAATACTCTTTTTCATTTGGAGTACGTTCAATGCAGACAAGAGAATAAAGTCCGATTCTGAATTGAACTAAACCGAACTGATATGTTCACTTTTGATTGCTTTCTCACTGGTTGTGCGAGATCGTAATAGCTACAGAAAAATATATGATGCACTACGTACGCATCGTCGAGTCATTACGGACGCATGGTTCCGTAATAACGTACGCATGGTTCCGTCATAACGTACGCATGGCTCTGTCATTACGTACGCATCGTTCATTCATTACATACGCTCGGTTCTGTCTGAGAGTGTGCCATTTTTTCCGAATCCATGCGTATGTAATGGCAAAACCACGCGTACGTTATGACAGAAGCATGCGTACGTTAGGAATTTCATTGAAAAATAATAGCAAATGTCCCATGCGCATGTTATGAAAGAACCATGCGTACGTTATGAAATAAGCATGCGTACGTTCTGACATGTATGCGTATGGTTTGGCACGCGTTTTGGCGGCGATGGCCTTCCATACTAGCCAGCTAGCTTCACATGCATTGATGCATGCAGCGTGTGCCACTGAGTAACACACGTATGCATGTACATCAAGCATGTAGCAGTAGACGACCGGCAAAAAGATACCTGTTTTACTTGTTGCTGCATTGTGTGTGTACTGCTATCAAATTCAAATAACGCATATCAACCGACAGTACTATAAAGTTCTACTGTCATGGCGGACGTCTTAGATATTCATGAAGGAGACGAAGAATTCCAGGTGGACGAGGAGTCGGATCGTAAGGTTTTATTCTCTGATTCTGTCAATAGTGTCAGGACTTGTCAGCCCAGTCGCTGTACATGGTAGCGACTGGGCTGTGTATAGTTAGCTGTGCTGTAGTGTAAGCTGGTATGGCCATGACGTCGTAATAAATTTATTTGTAACCAGCTGGTAACGAGTTAGGATCCAAGCTACTGAGTAGAGAATCTAGAACCACTCTAGACTAGATCTAACGTTAGGCGCCAGGCGGTTAGGTCGGTGGTCTGTAGAATCTGTTACTGGTTAGGCAATGTTGGCTATCCTGGGTTTTCGGGGTAACGTTAGAAGTGTTAGAATTACTTTTGGATGGCTTCGTTTCAAAATTCTACTTGGTAACTTTCTATTTTTCTAGACCATGTAGGCCCTAGATCTTTAATACTAGACCTATCTAGGCAGAAAGATCCGTCTGTCCAGAGGAGTCTTATTTTTTTGATGTTATCGCCCTCCTCCGTATGATCATGTCAATAGGAGGGGATCCGTGGGCGTGAAGGCCCCAGACGCAGTCTCCGCGGAACATAGACGTCTATCCGTGACGACCAGATACAGAGCGATCTTTTAGTCATGTAACTTCCTAACTTCAGCACAGGCAGAGACTACAACACAAAGTGCTGAAAAATTGATATTATTGTGTCCATCTATGTGCCGCAGGAGTCGCTATGGATGTTGTGTGATTTACGACTGCCATTCCACGTATGCGGACGCCGTGCCCTGGCTCAGTGCTAGCGAGCTCTCTACTTGCGACGATGGGCGAATCGAAGCCGCCACTACAATTGGAAAATCGTGAACGCAAAAAAAAAAAATTATTAAAATGCGAGATTTTTTTCAAGAAAACAAAAAATTTGATTTAAACACTATTTATTTACGTGTATGTCTATATTCGGTATCAATCTACATATAATTGATCTCATTTCATGGCTTGGTGTACATATGATTTTCATGTGATAAACGCTACCAGCACGCACTGTGTTGACTGTTACAGCACCCCGCGCCGGGGTCAAGTAGGGTAATGACCAAAATGCGGAAAGTGTTGAACAAAAATTTAGTAGACTCCAGCCAGGGCCTGCAGAAATACATTGTACGTAAATTAGCCAGAAAGGTTTGCCAGAAGTCCACAACCTGAGAGCTTACCCCATCGTGGTTGCTACATAATTTTTCATGGAGGCAGAGAGGGGAGACTATAGTAGATTATTATACTAATTGACAAATTGGGCCGCAGCGATATCAATCGATCTTACGCACTGGCATGCAGCTTGTTGGGAAATACGATTGCAGGGGCATGATCAATCATCACGTTACATTCTACTACTCAGTACTTAGTAAAGTACGGTACTAGCTTCCCACAATGCTGAAAGTGGAGTTAGAGAGAGGGCTCTTCTGGGCCCCATTTGATAAAAGATGTTAAGATAACAACTCTTGCTGGAATGGCAACTTCCAATAGCAACAGCCAATCAGGAAGCTGAATTCTTGTCGTTACCATGGCAATTTCCATTCCAGCAAGTGTTGCCGTCGTATCAACTCTTTATGAAATGGAGCCCTGGAATTAAAGTTGTGAACTAGAATCTACAACATGTACATGTAGAATCTAGGGGTTCTGCAATCAAAATTATTCTACACTTTTGATCTCAATCATAACACTCCGAAACAAGTCATCCTGGCAAACCATGTCAGCTGGGTAAGTTTCTTGGTAGTCCCTTTCAATGTATTGGATTCAGCTTCCAAATTATGGATACAGTACATGACAATGTATGGATTTTGAGCCCTTCCAAGAACTATGTTTTAGCTTTAAATTTATAGTGGGCTCTCAACCAGCTCATGTTTTGTACTATGCCACTGCACTTTGCAATTGGACACAACACAATACGCCATGTTTATGGCATTGACATTGTCTAATCACTTTGATTTACTTGACTGTGTAATTAAAGCCAGACCATACTTAAAATTAAAATGTCGTCAATGAAGAAATGAAAGTGAATGAATATTCATTTGCTAAGGTGAAGAACATCTCCGGCAATATGTTACTGCAGTAATGATAATGTAGTAATAATGATGATAACAATAATAATAATAATAATAATGATAATAATAACAATAATGATAATAATAATATTTATTACTACCTCGTGTTATCATCATCATTTATATCACGTAACTAATTATGTCTTTGTCATTTTATATCGAATACTGTATTGTTTTTTTCCTTCAATTTTGCAATCGCAGGGTATCTTGAAGGAAGATTTTACTGGCAATGTGCACACATAATGTGTTAATTCTGATTTTCTTTTCTTGTCATGTATATACAGAAGGAATACAGAAACTCAAAAAGAGTGTGAAGAAGAGGAAAGGAAGGGGCTTTGGTGCAGGTAAGAACAGCAGTACACACATTTTATTCAAGAAAAGGTGCTTCTAGCTGAACTGTTGTAAATTCATAGCAGGTGTCTATTTTTTGTGTTTACTTCAAAATCATTGGACATTTTTGCTGTGCATTCATTGTCCAAAGATAAGTGCTGGCTGACTAAATATTACAATGTCATATCTGTTAGTTTTATAGTTTGTATGAAGTCATCTGCAAGCAGGGGCTCAAATTTTCTTTGGAAACACTTTCATACATCATGCAAAGTATGTTTTACAATGTAAGTGAGGTCCTGAGATAAAAGTGTCCATCTTTACATGATCATGCAAAGAGTTATTTCAACTAAAGATTTAATAAATTGTTGATATGTGATTACACATCTATTGCTCTTATGAAAGCATCTTTTCAAACTTCATGTTGTTGTGAACAACAAGTTGTGAAACCAGAATTTGTATGCTAATTTAAATCTTATAATTTGATGCTGATGATTGTGTGTACACATTGTACAATGTAGCAGCTGCTGTTAAATGACTGTATTATGCAACATCAGTGTACAGTGTCTATAACAGAACATCTCTGATTGCAATTTCATCCGCAAAGATGATTGTATTGAATGGATAGGCAAACTCATTCATTTAAACTCCTGTGAGCTCATGGTGGACCCAGAGTGAATTCATTCTTTATCCTGATGAATTGCTGACATGGCTTTCCATTCTTATGTCTCATTTCTCGGCAGAGGGAGGTATTCGCACAGCTGACGATGAGTTCCAGGGACTGGAAATAGATACAAGTGAATCGGGACCACAAAGATGTGAGATTTTTTCTAACTTTCTTTTTAAGGAGTAGCAATTCTGACCACGACAGAGGTGTAATAAGATACTCTATGTAGATCATTCTGACGGCATGTTTGAATGGTGGCTGCATGCAGTTGATTACCCATGAATTCAGGTTGATATTATTAAGCTCTACATGTAGGTGGTTGTCACCACTCCTGGCAAAGACAAAAGTTCTGCTTTTTGTAACCACCCTCATAAATCTGACTCAGAGAGAACACTTTGAAATTAATATTAACAAATTTCAGTCATCAGATGACCAATTGTGAGCAAAGAAAAGAGCCGTGTTCTCTCTAAAAATGCCTATGATTCCCAGGTCAGATACATAAATGAGTAAAGCATAGTGTTATACCACAACAGGTATAAGATATGCAATATTGATACAAGTGATGCCATACTTTACTTGAAAAGAAAAGAAGAAAAAAAAAAAAAGAAGTTGTAAAGCCAATCAAAATGTCTGTAATTCAACAGTAATCCGTCTTCAAGTAATATTTACAAATGTACCTAAGTAATCATGCTTTATCTCCAGTCACATCATTTTTTCTGGATTACATTGACTGGCAAAGTTTACTGTAAATGTGAAACATGCTGCAGTTTGGAAAGGTTTGTACATTTCATGCTCTAATATCAGTGCTAAAATAAGCCAAAATAAGCCATGCAAATACTTTGTTTACTAGTACTCTTTTTCACCTAGACAAATTCATACTATCACTGCTACAGTGATGACAGTTGCTGCAGTGAAAAATTACATAGATTTTGTCTAATATTGAATTGAAGAAGTTGATTGTACAAACAGTTTCCATATTTGCTGTAGTTGTTTCATTACTGTGAGCATCTGGAATAGAATTTTCTTTATTACCATGTGGAATATTTTGTCCAATAAGCTGGTTAAATGAAGGCTGCAAGCAGAGTATGCTTTACAATAAGGTAATGTCTAATTTTACAAGCTGTACTCTTGACTCTTATTTCATCAGCTGTGGAGGGGTGGATCCTCTTTGTGACCGGTGTCCACGAGGAGGCCACAGAGGAGGACGTCCAAGACAAGTTTGCTGACTACGGAGAGATCAAAAATATGCACGTCAACCTGGACAGGAGAACAGGCTACCTGAAGGTGAACATTTAAATAAGTGCACAAGTAAAACTTGTGTGTATGTGTGTGTGTGTGTGCATCTGTTCTTGCTTTTTTATGTGTTCAGTCCGACCTTGATTATCAAGCAGTCTCTCATATGGATCTCTATCATTCAGACATTTTCACATGGTGAAGACAAACAGAAATAGTGATTTCAATTGAGTAAAACTGCTACAAAATCCATACAATTTAATAATAATAATAATAATAATAATAATACAGGGTACTTATAATGCGCCAGTTCCACATAGTTAACGTGCTCAAGGCGCAATTTGCTCATGATATTACCAACAGAAACATTTCATGAATTTGCCAGGTTTACAATTCAATATCTGCTATTAAAAACTAGACCATAGTTTTTACCTAGCACTGGGTTGGCAGCTACATACATGTACATGTACATCAACATTGTTTCTCCCATATCTGGCCAAATCTCTTATCTGGACGGGCGTCTGTTGTGACATGGCCAGATAACAGAGGTCTGACTGTATTTGGCATTGTATTTGTTGTATACAGTGTTATTCTTCCCTTTGTGGTTACTTTATGAATACATGTAAGACAATAACATAGCAAAATCCATCCAGAGCTCATTACTCCAAGAATTGCTAATGGAAGGGTCCTGATTTTCATATATTAGCACACAAAAAAATAAATGTTAGTGACAGATACTGGTAGCAAAGTTGATTATTTTTCTTTTTCAGATACTGTTATTTATTCCCACACCCTCCTCCCAAAACACCAGTTTGTCTTCACAAACTTGATGTTACTGGTGAATATTCTTGAATGTCGTGTTTTTCTTCCTAGGGGTATGTCCTGGTAGAGTATGAAACCTTCAAGGAAGCCCAGAAGGCAATGGATGCCCTAAACGGTGCTGAAATCCTAGGCCAGGCCATCAACGTTGACTGGGCATTTGTCCGTGGGCCACACGAGTCGGGCAGGAAGAGGTAAAGGCAGTCATAAGAAAAAGGATCATTCTTTTTTTGTAATGAGAAATAAGTATTTGTATTCGACCACATTGCTTTGTTATATCCTACATGGTGCCATTATTACTGAATTCAACTGGACGTTTTGCTTCTTTTAACTTTGTTTGTTTGTTTTTATGCCTCCGCCACGAAGTGGTGCCGGAGGCATTATGTTTTCGGGTTGTCCGTCCGTGCGTCCGTGCGTCCGTCCTTCCGTCCGTCCTTCCGTCCGTCCGTAATGAATTTTGTGGACAAGGTAACTATCAGAACCTGTTGAGGTATCCTAATGAAACTTGGCATGTATGTGTATTAGGGGGTGAAGTTGTGCCTATCAACTTTTGGGTGCACATGCTCATGGTCAAAGGTCAAAAGGTCAAGGTCAAATACATAAAATTTCACTATTTCCACCATATCTATTGAATGCCTGAAGATATTTTCTTGAAACTTGGTGTATACATGTATTACCCAATTAAGATTCTCTGGTGAAAGTTTGGGTCATGAGGTCAAAGGTCAAAGGTCAAAAGGTCAGGGTCAAATACATAAAATTTCACTATTTCCACCGTATCTATTGAATGCATGAAGATATTTTCTTGAAACTTAGTGTATACATGTATTACCCAATTAAGATTCTCTGGTGAAAGTTTGGGTCATGAGGTCAAAGGTCAAAAGGTCAAGTAAAAATATTAAAACTTTTTTTTTCTCCATACCTTGGAAAATTGTTCAAGGTATCTTCTTGGAACATAGTATATACATATACTGACTGGAAGTGATTATCTAGAGAATGTAGGGTTCATGGGGTCAAAGGTCAAGTGCAACACTTAAAAATTTTACTATTTCCCTCCTATCATGCAGTGCCAGCAGGGTTATTTTTTTTTACACTTGGTGTATGCATACATGTGTAACCTAATAGAAATTCTCTGGAAAGTTTTTTTTTTCTTCTTTTTTTGCCTCAAAGGTCAAAAGGTCAAAGATCAAGTGAAAGTGCTGAACTAACTTTTTCCTCCATATCTCGGAAGTGGCTCAAGTTATCTTGAAACTTAGTACATATTATGCATGTTCTACCTGAAAGTGATTATCTTATGAATTTTAGGGTCAAGGGCCAGATGAAAATGGTAACAATTTACTATTCAATTCAGAAATTGCACTTTTTCTTTTTAGGTCAAGGAAGGTGAACATTCAACACATTTGTGACAAACTTGTCATTTCAATATTTTGCCAATTTTGTGAAAATGTAATCACACATTGTCCACATGTACTATCTAGACCTATTGGGAAAATCATGCATTGATATAAAACAGCTTTTATCTGCTGATCTTTTTATCCTTTCAAAATATGAATAAATAAATAAACAAACAAACAAACAAACAAACAAATAAATAAATAAATAAATAAATAAATAAATAAATAAATAAATAAACTTCATTATGAGGAGGTTGCTGGGACCACTGATTTTGCCTCATTAGAATACTACATTTCCACCATGTTCCTGATGGCCACAGCAGCCCTGTTTACCCGAAACACAGTATGCAATGGGGAGACAGATACTCGGGCCTTTTTTTCTCTCTCTCCTCCATAACCTAGTCTTATTCATTCCAGTCCTCACTCCAGTGAACATTGTGTTTGTTAAAGATAATATGGAGTTCCTGCTTTAGGTGCATTTCACGGAGTGAAACCATGATTCAAACTAGTCAGTATTCATTCATTCTCATGGTGTGTGGTCAGGCTAGACTACACATATTTCTCATTGCGTTCCACTACTGACCGCCTCCCAAGTTTTGTTATGGCCTATAACGAGCTGTCAGGTTTTGCTGGATTCACCCTGTTTTGCTATGGCATACTTGGTCTAGGTTTTTCATCAGCACCATGATTGCTTTGGCATCCTGTTTTGTCCACAGTGGACTTGAAACGGGACTGCCATGGCCACCAGGAACATGGTGTATTAAACGTTGCATAACCGGTATCTTGTTAATGTACTAGTATTAGTATACTGTAGCCGGGGTGGAAGGATGTCTCAGTATAGTGTTCGAGAATGCCATTGACTGTTGTGCAGTATTATTGAAAGTTGCTCATTCAGTGATCTTTCCGTGAAGATATATGGGTAGTGAACAGTCGGTTAGTATCAGTAGTACATCATTCTAGTTTTCTGAAAGAAATGCTCATACCTCATTTCTTTTTTCTTTCATAGATTCTCTGTAATGCTGTTGTGTGAAGTAGTCACCAAGTTAACATGTCAGTGATGGAGAATCCATAGATCCTGCTCCCCCTCAAAAAAAAGAAAGAAAAAAGAAAAGAAATGAGAATAGAGCAAGAAAATTGATATAGAAATATGAAATGCTAATGCACCCCCCAAAAAACAACAACAGAAAAACAAAAACAAAAATAAAAACAAACAAACGAAATGAAACAAACACTTGAAGAGAAAAGTTGATTACATTGATGCGCTCAGCATTGGCATTGCACTTAATGCTTATGAACACTTCAATAGGTATTCAGAGACAACATGCAAATATTAAAAGGACAAACCAAGCTCCCTCTTTCCACCACAGGGCATATGGCGTTTTACAGAGTGGAACTTGGGTTGGAGAAAAACATTGAAATTTGTCATTACATGATGAAGAGTTTTAAAGTAATTTTTAGATGGAACATGAAAAGAAAATGAAAGAACAGAAACATAAGAGCATCCAGTCACAGATAACATGTAAATGTGTTACTGTTTTGTTAAAGAGAATCTTTAAAAGCATTTGAATTTTGTTTGGCCTTCTCTCCAAACAGAGGTGGGAGAAGACGCTGAGGACTGCCACTCTACCGCTTCCTACTTCCTGCTTAAGATGATCATCCACTCTGAGACTACGGCTTTCCAGCAGGACGAGCTGGGAGAACTAGAGCTTTTCCAGCAGTTACTGCCACGCGAGAGCAAGATCTAGTGTTGTCCAAGTTGCCACCAGAACACAAGTCTGCCCTATCACTTTCTCTTGGTTTCTCTCTCTGTAGTAGACAATGCCAAAAACAAAATAGTAAAGTGTGTCTGAAAAAAAGAGGTCATGATATTACAACAGGGGGAACTGTTTATTTTTCCCAAAGCTTTGTACAGAGGTACAAAGGAGACCACAATATGCTTTGAGCTTCTTCTGAACTTTTTGATATAGAAGGGAAGAAGAGAGAGAGAAAACATTACTCTTGCACATTTAACAGACATTGGAAAGGTAAGGGATTATCATGATTGAAAATAATGTGGCCTCTCAGTCAATGTATTGTCATCAAGGTATTAGTGTTTTTCAGCCAAGGAAGCATTAGAATTCTCAAAGTTTGGCCATTATGGACTTTTCCTTGCTTCATATATTTACTAGCATATGCGTGCAAACCATTCCTGGCAAATAGCAATATTCTTATTTCTTCAGGGAAAAGAAAAGAAGTTTTTGTTTTTGTTTTTCAACCTTGTAATTGATATTTTGTGTAGACCTGCTGACAGTGATAATGGGAAATTTTTTTCTGCATTATTTTCTCCTATTTGTTCCTCTCTATAAGATAATTGCAGCATTGGCAAACATATATTCAGATGAATTATGTTCTGAAGTATCAATGATTGAGAATGGAAAGTAATTCAAGTATGTGAAGTGGCACACATCCATTGAGCTCCCGTCTGTTTACAAAGATGCTAGAAATAGTTTGAGAGAATGCATTGGGCATAAATCCAACTGCTTGGTAATCTTCTAGACATCGTTCTCTAGTCAAGTGCTGTTCACCTCTCGGAAGACTATATCGGCCAAGTGGGCTCTCCACAGACTCCCAACGGCTTGTTCAATATTCAACTTTTTACAAGTAGGACATGTAAGCAAGCTTAGGCCCAAGTATTTTGCCAGCTCAATCCATTCGGACTAGGCAACAATTGAAATGATGATGTTCTTCTTCTTCTATTGCTCCATTCAAAATGGATGGGGTGGATGGAGGGGGGGGGGGGGAATTTCCTTTTGAATTAGTGTGCTGCCTTCTGTTAGTTCAGAGTTTCTGTTAAACTGTGGTAAGCATTCTCTGTATATGTTTTGTTTTGTTTGCTGTTGTTTTAGGTTTTTTGAGAGAGAGATTTAGCCTGGAATTGTAGATGCAGAATTTGTGAAGTTCCCTTCAGAACCTTGAGGGGTATGCGCATAAAGGTAACATGAATGTTTTTCTAACCCCTACTGTTTAAAGTGCTATTTTGTGTTCAAGAGTAACACTACTAAGGGAAAGGATGTAGGTCAGTGGAAACAATTTTTTTGAAAAGGATGCAAGACTTTGGTCTAATATATATGAAAGGATTGAGTGGATGTTCATCTCTTCCCCGACCCGACCCCACCCCTTTCCCCCTCCATCCTCCCACACACACACACATGTGTGCTCACAACATAAGCGGTCACATGAGATTACCGCCAGAATGTGGTCCCACTCGCTGGCTTACGTCTGTGGGAATTCACAGGGTTCCATAATGATGCCTGCCGTGGCATGACTATTGTATCATGCAGACACAATGGCCAGGCTCCACAGACGAGACACAATTCATATGATATCCAGGGGGAAAATAACCAATTTGTGTAATTGGAGGTGTCAGATCAAACACACAAGTCCGATTCCCATCAGTTAAGAAAATGTTTGGACTGAGGCAACTAAATTTGATCGTGAACCTGCAGTTGAAAGTTTATGACGTCAGTCCAAGAGCAAGCACTAGTTGTATTAGAAATAAAAGCAAATGAATGAAAACAGTAGAAATATGATCACTTCAGATCTGGCATTATTTTTTTTTCTGCATTTGGACTTTATGTATTAGCACAAAGTCCACTGGAGTGCAATTTTGTTGACAATGGCATAGAATACATGAGGGGGAAAAGTTGGGGTATGGGTCAGATTCCGGGTCCTATTTGGCCCTGTTTCACACTTGCATGTTTTACTGTTTGCTTCCACATAAAATGGTGAAACACCCAAGTACCCATGCACATTGTACATATTTTTTTACCTTACTGCATTTTTTTCTGATTATACATTGGTATTCGTAAAAAATAAAAAAGTGTGAAATCCATGTCACATGACACTTGTTGTATAATTGACATGCTGCCGACTGAATGAGTGGTTATTTTGTATTGTGGGGTTTTGAGTGATGACTGACTGTTTAATTTTAGAGAGTGATGTACATAGCCTGGTATTGTCCACAAATGATGCATAGGTCTGAAGGTGTCGTTAGAAAGTATGTGCCTAAGGTAACTACTGACGCACAAAAAGATATGTGCATCATCTGTTTTATAGAACGGCAGACAAATTATTGTCCAAAATCCATATTTTCACCATACGTCACATAACCAATGACACATTGCAAAATTTGTGGATGTATTTCCTTCTGGCTTTTTGTAGATGTACCGACATGGCTAGCTAGCTGATAGCCATCATTTGCAACGTGTGTGAATGCTTGATATGTCCGTAAACTTTTGCTGGATGTGTAGGATAGCATGTTTACAGGGGCTATAGTCGATGGTCATTATGATTGTTTGATATTGTATGTGCAGAGAGTAATATGTAATATGAAAATAGTTATGTAATATGTTCGATCGTATCTACAAGAATATTCCAATATACCCGCCTTGGACTACAAATGTACTTACATAACATTGTCGGAATTTCGGAGCTTGGGTATTTGTTCCATGTTCATCTTGTCACTGCCGGAAACTAGGGATTGCCTGGTGGTAGCGTCGCTGCCCGGAAAGCAAAAGGTGACAGGTTCGAGTCCCACTGGTTCCTTTTTCCCCCCCGACATGTTTGTTAGTTTACTGGTCAGCACTTGATTTGTAGAGGGAGGCAAATTGAAGAAACCCACACCCGAAGAATATTCCTTGTTATGCAACAAGTGAGGTATCACTGAAAAGGTCTTATGTTTTATCTGCTGATGGACTTAATACTTTAACATGTTTTAAATGACACTTTACCCGTTTTTGCGGTCAAACTCTTCGTAATATTGGTAGTAAAGTTATGTTTATCAAAAGTAAAGGCATGTTGCAGTAAATTGTGTGTGTGTGTGAGAGAGAGAGAGAGAGAGAGAGAGAGAGAGGGCGTGTGTGTGTGTGTGCGTGTGAGTGTGTGTGTTATGATACAGTATTGTAGTTTCATGGGGATGAAATTTCATTGTCTTTTCATTGTACAGTACATGTAATTACAATTGGCAAAACCTGATAACTATATTGCACTACATTAGTCTTACATCATACGCATGACACGTAATAAAACAATAAACATGCAATATTGTGACACATGCCAAGAGAGAAAGAGAGAGAGAGAGGGGGGGGGGGGGGGAGACAAGTGTGGGGAGGGACGGGTGAGGAGGACAAACAAAGTAAAAAATTACACAAATCTTGTCACGGAGACAGGGCCCCCATATAGACTGATAAAATTGGCATGTTTATTCCTCCTTTGTCTCGCTTTTCTTTTTGATCTTATCTATTCATCGATTTCTATTTCATTCTATTTTTATCTCTTTTTTTTGTGTGTGAGGACAGTATACCGATGTAGGCCCTACTTGTTACAGTACATGAACGACTGTTGATTTCACCCAATGTCCCCTGCGCCCCATTAAAAAGCTACAAAATTATTAAGACCACGTTTGTGAAAGGAACTTGAGTACATGTTCGAGATTGTTTTTTCTTTGTTTACGGGGGGGGGGGGGGGGAGGGGTAGTTCATTCTAACGAAACAAAGTCTCATGTGACTCGATAAGGGAGACAAAATTTATGGCATACTTTTCATTTTCAATTGTAAAAAAAAAAAAAAAAAGAAGAAGAAAGATGAAAATGGTGGTTTTTGTTTTGTTGACATGCATACACTGTACTTGATTCCAATTTGGAAGAGAAAAGCAGGAACAGATAACTGATTGATCGGGTGTAAACTTACAGTAATACTCTTTTATGTCTTGTTTTGTTTTGTTTTGTTTCTTTTCTTTCTCTCGTTTGATGAGGCATCCTTCCTACTCCGTATTTCATTGTGCCCTGCGACAGTTCTGGTAATAACATCTGGCCTTCACCCACAAGTTATAAGTATGCGTGTCCACGGATCCGCCACGCGCGTTTAGATTTCCGTGTTGTTGTTGTGGTTTTTTGGTAGAACTTGTTCTTGTTCCTCAACTTACGCAACTCACCTACCTTCGCTGACCCTCTCCAGCCTGTGTTCTACCTCGGAACTATTTTAAATGCGTCGCATAAGAACGAACGATTTCCGTCGGGAAGAGCTCTGAAGAGCCATCTTGTGTCTTTATCCCTGTAACCAAAGCGTAAATCTCGGCTGGCGAAGTATCGCGCGGACTCCTGTGTTATGTTTAGAAGACAGTGCGACTGCTCGCAGTATCTAGGCTACGCAATCTCCCCGTGCAATGCCCGACCTAATTTGGAGGTGAGAGGACTAATCGACGGATATTCTTGCGTATGTATACTGGGTCACCTTCTAGTTTTATTTCCCCGGAGTCAAAAACACTGCTGTGGTGTGAATAATTTTTCTTTAATGTGAGACGCAGGGAGCCGCTGAAAGAAAGAGGTACAGCGTCGCCCCCTCTTTTCTGCACTTTGTTCTTCCCATCCGGTGTCGGCGTCCTCCATCCTCCGAACGTCTCTAAATTAATTCCAGGAGAAATACTAGCTTATAAATCAGCTCGTAGCAAGAGTATTGTCAGCGAGAAGACACGAGTGTAAAGAGGAGAGCCACACCCAGATGTATTCTCCATTTTATCGGCTGCCCCCGACCTCCTGAGCTCGGGAGAGCTCGCACATCCGGAAAAGAAGTGCAGTTGAATTATTTAAACTACAAAACAGATTAAAGATAGCGGTCGTTCTCCGCTCGTCCATTACTGCACCAAGCGGTACCAGGAATTCCTTACAATCATCAGCACAGAGATTTTTTTTAAAGCTCTTTGATTATGATTTTTCAGTAATTGATATGAAACTTATACGACCAATTCATGAGCGCATCACAAAAGTCACTTTATTCAGGCATCGTCGAGCCTAGATGAAAAGCATTCGTGTGGACATGACGCAGATAATCAATGCACATCAAATATAGCCTTACATTTTACGCAATGTTCTAATCTATATGAATTTTCCACGCGGTTATGGAAGGTCTGATGAAAAGAAAACTGAAGAAAAAATGGCATTCATCATCACCATTAGACACACACACACCCACACACACACACACACACACACATACACAAAATACTTTGTAGGGAGTTCAACTGTATCATTTTCTATGCCTCCGCTACGAAGTGTCCCCGGAGGCATATATGTTTTCCGGTTGGCCGTCCGTCCGTCCTTACGTTCTTCGGTCCATTCCTCATAGCCGATTTTGTGGACAGCGTAACTTAAGAACCGTTTAAGGTATACGAATGAAACGTGGCATGTGTATGGATGAGTGTACAAAGTTATGCCTATCAACTTAAGTTGCACACACAAGGTCAGAGGTCAAAAAGTCAAGGTCATATTCTTTAAATTTCATCCCCCATATCTCTACAAAATCTTACGGTACTTTCTATTCTCTATGGAAAGTTTTGGGTCACTAGGTCAAAGTTCAGAGGTCAAAGGTCAAGTGAAAATGCTAACTTTTCTCTTTTTTTTCTCCATTTTTATGAAGTGGCTCGTGTTATATTCATGAAACTTATATATGCTTGTAAGATATTGCCTGACAATCATTCTCTTTAGAATGTTTGGATCACAGAGGTAAAGGACAAGGGCCAAAGGTCAGGTGTAAATCCAAAAATCTAATATTAAATACTGAAACTGCAGCATTGTCTCCATACCTTGAAAAATTATTTAGTGCATTCACTTAATCATTCGAGGTACAGTGTATTTCCATGCATTACTGCACAATGATTCTGTCTGTGGCCATAGGGTCAAAGGTTAGCTGATAATATTAGAATGCCACTATTTTCCCAGTACATTTTATTTCATTTTGAAACAGCTCAAAGTATTTTCATGAAAACATGGATATTGATGTCTAGTAATTAATTGAAGAAAGATGTGGACCATAGGGTCAAGGGCAAGGGTCAAAGATCGAAATGAAAATGCTCAAATTCCCGATGACTTGCGCTCTAAAACAATTTAGCCATCTAAATGAAATCGGGTTCGAGGGCTACATAAACACTGAACACATTTGGGGTTTATTGCAACTGATTGACGAATTGCCCTATCTCGACGTGTTTACGTCGAGATAGGGCAATTTTTCAGTCGGCTGCAATAAAAACAACTCGACTGAAGATTTTAAGTAAATTGAACATTTGGGGTTGTCTCATCAAACTGTCAGACATGTCATTTCCTTTTTTTTTGTTTTTCTTATCAATCATGTGAAACTGTCATCTCACACTGTCAATATGTACAACAGACCTATGGGAGAAATAATGCGATATGGCGGAGGGCACGCCAGTCGCCATAGCGACATTTCTAGTTTTTCCCCTTTTGATTGCATACCCATTATTCCCCCACGGTATTTCGTACGCTACACAAGCATAAGGTCCCAGTCACATATAAAAACGGATCCTCAAGGATCTACACGGTGATCCGGGGAGATCCGGGGAGATCCTGGGATAGTGTCGACGAGCGTTGATATGACTGTACACACAGTATCTGCACGGCAGTTACACGGATAAGGCCGGAAGAGCGCGGCGTCTACACGGACAAACATGGCAGCTACACGGCAATCCCCGGATGACGCCGAATGTTTATGACCTCCAAAAGTTGCCGTGCTGGCCTCCCGGATGTCCCCGGATCTACAAGGATGTCCAAGGCATCAACACGGATCTCTCCCCGGATCACCCTGGATCAGATCCGGGGTGATACGGGATGATCCGGGATGTCTATGACATTGTGACTGATGGGGCTTTAGGCCGGAATAAACATCGTAAAGGTGATACCTTTGTTCTCTGTACTCAACAAAGGAAAGCACAAAGAGGGTACTATATCCTTGGTATGTACAACACACACACACACACACACACACACACACACACACACACACACACATACTTATTTTATTGAGATTTGATACAATCCTTTAGTGCCTCCGCTTATAGGAGAATGAGACCCAAATAAGCTCATTAACAATATTGAATAGAGTGTTTAAATACAGCACTGTTAGTAGAACTGTTACGTGCAGTGAAATTTGAGAAAAATCGGGCAATCCGTACAAAAGTTACAATTTTTATTCCGTTGCCGCCATCGCTGGAAGGATAAAGACTACAACAGATCGTAGCGTCAGTGCAGGACAGCGATCTGAAAGAACATAAAAGAGAATTCGACATATTTTTTTCTCATTTCTTGCGTGATTAAAGAACGCTTGACTAATTGCCTCTTTCAGAAACCAGAGAGATGCTATAACCTTTATCATAATATGTCAAGAAGAAATTGAAGAAATGTATTCTATTTATTATTACCCCCCCCCCCCAAAAAAAAAAAAATATATATATGTATATATATATATATATATATATATATATATATATATATATATATATATATATATATATATATTTATATATATATATATATATTATTCTTAATATTTTTCTCATATCGTTGTCCTACACTGACGTCACGAATTATTGCAGTCTTCTCATCAAGCGATGGCGGCACCGACACTTTAAAAATTCATAACTTTTGAACGGATTGTCCCATTTTCCCTCAAACTTCACTGATGTGTTCTACTAATTATCGCTGCATTCACTCAACCGACATGTATTTGGGTTTCAGTCCCCTTTAACACGCGTGCCGACGACACGATTTTCTCAGAAGAGATAATTACGTTCATAACTAGTTCTTCGGTTTCAAATCTGTTTGTCTTCAGAAACATAACCTGTCGCGAGCTCCAGGGTACGTGATGAAACTAGAGCAACAATCAACTGGCCATGTTTAGGTCGATTTACTGATTTACCTTCGCAGGCAACTTGATGAAGTTCGATGGTCAACGCCAGAATCAGAATATTCGCTTTCGATGCTATAGAACACCAGCTGAAACATCTGGTGCAATCGAAAACGAGATTTGCTGGAAAGACGTTGGGAACCCTGATTAAGTACAGGAAGGAATAAGTTTAATGATGATATCGGTATTGTGAGCTGATTTCCGAATTTACATGTGCTTGCCCACGAGGAACTTTTTAAAAGATTTCAGTGTACTCATAATATGATACATACAATTTTCTTACATTTCCGTCTGTCTGTGTGTCTGTTTGTATCTCTCTCTTTGTTTTCTCTCTCTCTCTGTTTATATTATATATATATATATATATATATATATATATATATATATATATATATATATATATATATATATATATATATATATATATGTATATACATACCTATCTATCTGTTTCTCTCTTCGTCTATATGTATCTGTCCATCTATCTATCTATTTATCTGTCTATCTATCTATCATCAGATCAGAGCTCTTGTAGCATCAAATTGCTCTCAGAGAGTGTTTGTGTGTAAGTGTGTGTTTGCTTGTGGGAACTGGAAAACGGAACGAATCCATTGTCATGATTGTACGCTATGGGAGTAGCCGAACACGAGGCATATGACTTTCTACGTTACACTTAGACCACATCGTCTAGTGCACTCGAGTGTTACATTTCTGTCAAAACATGTATGTTCATAGTCATAGTAAGCGAGGTTTTTTTTTTTCTTTATTGTATGATATTAAGAGATGCCAATAGTAAGTCAGCAGGGTATACACCAATCTTAATTCTATTACAGCTAGTATTTACATGTACTTACTAAAGAGGGGGTAACAATTGCCTATAACTGCACTGAATTATGGAAAATGAACTCCAAGCAATACTTGGGCATAAAGATCATATCAGAGATGAATGTTGTGGAGTTGTCACTCAAACACACACACACACACACACACACACACACAAACACACACACACACACACACACACACACACACATCACAAATGTATACTCACTTTGTGTGGCTTGACATTATCGCCATGACTGCATGAGCGGATTAGTTGGCGCCGGATAACAATGGATTTCGTGGTGTTGGGGATTTCACTTCAACCTACGCATTTTTTTTTAATGTTAACCTCATTCCCGCGCCAAAGGAGTTCTTTAAATGGTAATGGAGTGGTAGTCTCGATTCGTGTATGTTCACGACACTGCAGGCGCTTGTTATTCACGGAGACATTCATGTTATAGGCCAACGCAAGCTCTTCGCGGGATGCTTCACTTGTTTTGCTGCTGATCTAATGCGTGTGTGTGTATTGTGATTTCCTTTGCCTAAATAGTAGATATCCAACGAGCAATACAAAACAAAGTGATTTTGGAATTTTCAATTCAATTTTGAGTTGCGAAGAGAGAGCAAGAGCTATCAAACGAGAAATGCAATGTGTTACTCTTCACCTTAGATGGCGCCCTACGAGAGCATAGTGTCTAAAATTCTAAACAGAGCGTATAAAAAAATAGGTGATCCAAATTTGGAGAGCCATTATTTTATAATTGTCAGCTATGGAGAGTGCAATGTTGATTGCAAGGAAAGGGGAACTCTTCCTCTTTCTATTGATACCTAATTATGTTGACAAACGTCGTGCATGACTGAGCACATGAACTTAAAAGACAACAATGACAAATTGCACTTTTTCCAAGTTTGCGTGTTATTGTGAAGAAACAATGAATGTCTCACAGCATGGATGAGATTTGTCAATGAAATGTGACATCTCATTTCATGGCAATGCATGATACTCCTACATATTAGCTATCATGAACCTTGCTGTTGATACGCACAAAGACACTGTCTGAGACAGACATATTTAACGTCTTAACGTAATTACCAGAATAGATTCAGTAGTACATCATCGAGCGCATGCAGGCCTGCGTGTGATGCCAGCGTCCTATTAAACAAATTACCGGAATTAATGTGATGTAATCTTATTTCTTTATTGCCCGATTGCTATTTTAAAGAAACATGACCTAGAAATCTGGCTTTGTTACACGATCAATGTTGAAAGATTATACATTACACGTAACATTATAATATGGATTCTCGATTGTTACGAAGAACTATAAGCACTAAACAATTTTAAGACGGTAATCTTACCCTGAAAAAAGGATCGCTCCTATTCTGCCTTTTAATCCTATATTTTTGTCGTATTGCCTTTTAATTCTTTTTAAAAAAATCCATCACTGTCCATGATGACATTTTTATCTTTTCAGATGTAATTTCTACAAATGTTGCAGGGAGTTACTCACGCAGAAAAGGGAATGTATAACGAATATACATATTATCATATGCAATTTCGTGTAATCATCAGATTATTCACGTGTTGCATGAGAAGCTTCTAGAGATCGCACACATATAGCGCTGGAGGAATAACGTCAAGGTTTGTCGTTTTCTCCGAGATGATAAGTGATGATGTGGCTTTATTATTGTCCAGTGTCAGAGAAATGACGCGTGTGTGGTTGATCGTCACCATATACAACTACTCCTCCAGGTCATAACAAATTTAGGTGTAATATGCGCAGCCATTTAATACAAAAGAGCTGAGCGGACGAGACAGACCAATAAAAAAAAAAAAAAAAAAAGATCGAGGGGTCGGCTAATCTAGCACATCCTCGTCTGCGTCGTCAGTAGTGTTTCTTTTTGTCTGTTTGTTTTTCAATATCATAACGATTATTCTCACTTAATGACACGCTTTAGTCCTCACTGTCAGGATTCACTTTAACTCTTTTGAAAAGGAACAGTGGTGATGCTTGCAATATTAAAGAGAGATTGTGTTAGAAAGCTGCACACTATTTTCGTCGGTGTATTATTTCTTTTGATCTTCTCGCATTTAGTGCTGTCAACACTCATGCTCTTGTGGGCTTTCATTCCCATGTAAATTAGGTTGCAGTCAATAATCTATTATCTAGAAAGAAATATGACGTAATAAAAAGAGAGAGGGAGAGAGGAAGGGAAGGAGAGAGAGGGACGTGATCATGACATGACTATCTCACATTCACATTTATTGTCAATTCATTTTCATAATAATGTCATGCTCTCTTAGCTATGGATATCGTAGATTTTTTTCCCCACTAGCTTTCATTTTCTAAGTCTTCTATATAGAGGGGGTGGGGGTGGGGGAAGCATGTTACTGAAAACTGGGGCCTGTTTCATAAAGCTGTTCGTAAAGTTGCGAACAACTTACGAGCGACTGGTGATCAGTTCTTATGTGCTATACTTATCAGAATTTCCATAATTCACCACAAGAACTGATCACCAGTCGCTCGGAACTCGTTCGTAACTTTACGAACAGCTTTATGAAATACCCCCTGATCCGAAGGAATGGAGGTTTAAGGCGTTGTGACAGAGAAAGTGTGCTTCCGTATGGCACGATGTTGATGATAATAGTTGGCATTCATGTTCTTATGGCGTCGTAACCAAGGTGACAATCAGATCGACAGAACTGGCGCTGGCTGTGGAACGAAGTGGACATTCAATATTATAATGGCATACTAGCAGTGGTGTCATGGTAGGAGTTCGTACGCTTTTAGCAAATCAAAAAACGAGAGTTTTCAACTGTGACTTTAATGTGGAGGGAAACAGCATGAGCTTGGAAAGACTTAAGAGCAATAGCTACGTACGTTCCCGATCGGAGGACCAGAAACTGGGAATGCATGCTGCTTCCATAAGAAGGGAAGATACGGTGAATTATTGATAGATATATCTTTATTATCATCAGTATCACTGTTGTTTTAGCTCTTCCTGTGATATTATCCTAGCCATTTCTGCTGCTCTTACAATCTTTCATCTGCCTGCCGAGCTGCTGCAGAGCCAAACATATGGAGCAATGCATGCCTTCGAGAAACGAACGAACGGAGGTGATGCCTCGTGAGGCGTAGTCGCCGCAGACGCCAGCGATCACGCACTCCTAAGGTGAAGGAGGAACATGCCGATCTTAAAGGGCAATGCTTTCAAAAAATGCCTCGCCATTGATCTTCACTCGAGTGTGTCTGGAGGCACAGAGAAGTCAAATATTGATGTACTTTCCCTGTGCACACATGCGATTCATCCACCCATTCTTGTGCGCTGCCAGGATATCTTGTCTCGGACGTGTACACCCTTTCTCCATCTCCCGTCGGTAAAACCCTGGCACAAGAAGATGTCGCAACAATACTTTTTTTTCTTCATCATCTTTTTTTTCCCCCCGGCTCAGCTTGTTCCACCAGTCTGTCAAACAGGCTTGCAGCGTGCCTTAGTGCCAGTTCTTGATGAACAGTGACGTGGTCTTTTGGTTGGTAATTCTTTAGATTGATTTTCTCCTCTATTTGACGGATCTCAATTTGTATTTAACGAGACTCGAAAATTCATCGCCCAGGAAGAGCACATCCTCAGAGTTTAACTCCTGCGAACCGATCGGCTCTGTATTCCTTTGATAAAGTTGAAAAAAAGTAGAACAGAAAACAAACAAACACGAAGTCGTAATATACCTTTTATTGTAAACCACAAGACCAAGGAGAGGGGGCAGAAGTCGAAAAGTGTCTAGCTGTTTAGTCTTCAACTGTCTATCAAACATTAAATATTGTCACTAAAGAAAAGATGCACAGAGGTTACGATAACATTGTTAGCAACCACGGCAACGGAAGAAAAAGTATAAAAAGCTGGCGAAGATGAAATACATCCCGTAGAATCCATGAAGGATTAATGTTATTCTCATGTGCTTGCCTGGTTTTATGACTTGCCTGCAAAAGCATTTCGCACTCACATGGGAATACACATAAATTTAGTTTTTCCATTACATTGTAAACATCAGTCAGAGTGAAATATGTTTAAATAATCATGAAATAATTATCATCTTCTCCAGCTTCTTGTATAATTTCTTTGAATATTAGAATGCTCGTAAGGGATTTAAAACAAAATGTATAATGTCTTCTTGGCTCGAGCAAACTGTGAGAATTCAGAGGAATTAAAAAGAAAAAAAGCTTTTCTGATTAATAACAAATTTTCTATGCCCTCGCCAAGCCTCTGGTATAGCTTCTAATCTGATATTTTTCCTCGGAAAAATTACTGTTTATATGCTTCTTCATTAGCTCATACGTTTGCTAGAAATGTATTATTTATTCTTTATACTATACCGCCCTTTTTTATTTCACGTGAAATATATTGCTTATATGTAAAAAAAGAACAACAAAGGTTCTGCATTTATTGTTTGTTCATTTGATCTCAAAAAAGCCTTTCATCGTCATTTATTATCCGTATCGCTCAGAGATGTCAGACAGTCATGTAAATGTAGTGTATACGCGCAAACATTAATTTTTCAGCAACTGTAATACAACACGTTGTTGGACTGTGACGAACTTTAAAGAAGAATACGGCGAAGATTGATTCCAATGGCTGACTGAGAGGGAATGTGATACAGGGAATATATCTATATATATTCATATATGAGTACTTGTTGCCCGATACGGTTTATGCGATATTTTTCTTCGAAATATGTCTTCCCTGAATAATTTTGTAGTTTGTCAATGATTTATTGACCATGGGACTCTTGAGAAATATCTTAAGGGAAATTGAACAAAACACAGAGAGGTGGGGGAGGGGGACTGAGGGAGAGTCGAAAATGAATTTATTGTCTGACGCAAGCAAGAATGAAAGAATAATTGAAAGAGAGAATAGAGAAGGAGGGAGAAAAACAAGGGAATGACAAAAGTAGAAAGAAGAGAGATGAAGGGAAGAATAGACGGTGCCAATGAACTTCGTTTGAAGGGGCGTGACCATGTCGTAATCCACCATGCGACGTTAGAAATCGCGACGACAATTGGGGATACGTATCAACAGTGGCAGGCGAAGCTAGAAATCGATTCGTACTTCCTGGCTTCATTCGAAGGCAAACACGGCCGGAATGGGTTGACATGTCTTGTTGTTACAGCATGGCAGTTAGCAAACACCGCCTCCGAGACGGATCTGGGCTTTAACTGGCGCGTAAGCCCGCACCGTTCGTCCCTATCAGAAGCTCCGTTGAAGACATGACATTCTATATTTTCTTTCCTTCAGCATTCAGTTCTTCCTCTCATGCACCGTAATTCATCGTGCGCCGTTTCTAGATCAGATGTACCGTTCTTGCACTTTTTTTTTTCTCTCTCAAGGTTTCGTGCCTCTTAAAGGGAATACAGGATTTAACCTAGAACACATTTTAATTTCCTAATGCACGTACAGCTTTGTACCAACCTAGATTGGCTGGACTGCGCTGGTCGAGAATTGTGATACGCACACCCACACAAACACAGACAAAATGACATGCACGAATTAATGATATTACTTAGATCCCTTGGGCAATGGTGGTTTCTATATTGATTGGTGTCGACACGCGTCCAACGAAGCATATTCAATATTGTACATCAGACTAAAGAATTTCATTAATCTCAATAATGTTTGCCCTCTTCTCGGTCATAAAATCATGCCGTGTAACTGTCATGCTGCATTAATAACAGGCAAATATTCCGTTCTCTCGTATGTTTACAAGTTTTCTTTTGTCTCTGACATCTCTTTTCACAACGTTAATGACGCGGATCTTCTTGGTAAGCAGCTCTCTATTATTATTTGAAAGCCAAGCAAAGGGAGTTGGTTTCTCTTCTGAGTTCTATTTTTCTCGCCTCTCTTCATTCCATCCCCTTTTTCCGACATCACCCCCCCCCCCACCCCCGAAAAGAAAAATATACACCCAACAACGAGAAAAGTGACCGATCTACCAACAGCGATCGATTACGGTCAACGCCATCTTGCGGCCATATGGGGACAGTTCGTGGTTCGCAAACACTCTGAACTTCACAAAACGAAATAATCTACCGTAAAGGAATGAGAAGTGTCAGGCTGTGGGAAAGTTTCTTTATTTTGTTGTGTGAGGTTTTTCTTTTCTTTTCTTTTTTGAACGAAACCTTATATGCCCCATTGAATTTTTATGATTTGCTTATGCATATTTGCATGTTGAAGTATTTGTTCCTTTATATTTTGGAAGGAGCGAACATTATACAACATACCTCGTGTTGTTATCTTGAGTAGATGAAAATATGCACAGTTAAGAAACAGGTGCGAACCCTCTGTAATATAGAAGGAGGGCACGGGGAAAGTCACTGAATCTATTCATCACGTCAACATGGTGCTGAGCAGGGCTAGAATATAATATTTGGTTAGGGGCAGGGAAGGATGATGCTCTTGGTAAGATGATCACCAATAAAAAAAAAAAAATCTCCTTGCATCTCTTCAAGTTACATTTTCCTACTCGGCGGCATACGTTCGAAAGAGAAGAGGGGAAAGACGAAACTCCCTACGGAAATTTGAGATAAAAGGAGGACATAGCGAGAGTCCGCTACGTTTAATCTTTGAAATTCTGTGTCGGTAAAACCACATTCCCACATTATGGCTGTACTTCAGGCCAGCTCGCAGATGAAGAGAACTATTATATACCGCCTGATTACGTTAACGCCACACTCGCCTTGTACAACATTGTGTAAATGCATTTTGATGAGTGACTGAATAAAAGTTCCGCAATATGAAGAATCGGCAAATCCTCGTAAGTGTTATTCCAAATGGTTATTAAAGCAAGGTTATATACTTTCTTGAATTTTGGACAGGCAAGATTTACCTGTTTTACAAAGATGAACGTCTGCACACGTGGGAATATCAAGACTACTGTTCATATTATACGAAAAAAAAAATCGATCATTAGAATTCCTATCATATCCTTGTCTGAGGCTCAGACGCTTGGAGAATTGTGATGTTATGCTTTCTCGTAACCAACAGCGCAAAGAAAGGAGAGTTGTTTGATTACTTTAGGGACTTTCCTTGAACTTCTTATATATTATAGAACTATACGCACCCCTTTACACGTAAATTCACTAGCCCTCATGCACTCGAATACACACACAAACGCACACACATACACGTACACACCCATCACGCTCTCATTCGCACTACCTATCACAAGGATCATACACTCTCCACTCGTTTCCTCCTCTCCATCCTAATTTGACATCTCACGCGACACAATCTTGCACTTTCCCGCTCTTTTCTTTTGTCAGTTTGGTCTGTACAATACCGTATACACTGGAAATCTACAAAACTCACTGAAGCTTACACAAGAATTTACATAATATGAATACTATCGGGTGATCATTCATCGGTTTGTCGTTTGCATACAACACAATATTTTGTGAGGAGAATGCACAATATGAATATGAATAGATTATAACTTGAATTAGATGCAAGTTCATGAAAAGAAGGTGACCAGTAAAACTGGCTGTAACAAGTTTATTTTGCAGATCCTAGCAAATCAATATGTGTGTTGGCTTATGTTTCGAAGTATGAGTAACGTGTTTAGGGGGCTATCTGATGAGCCAGAGCCCTTTTGCACTAAGTTGAATAGTAAAGTATAATTATGTGAAGGTGAGTAAAGGGTACAGATTTGGCATTAAGGGGCCAAATTTTCTACAGGGGCTTCATCGTACTTAGTAGGAAATGCTACTACGAGAGTACTGTGGTGCTAGTACACGGTGAGTTATTCTGCAGCGAATCACCATGTGTGCCGCTCTGTTTCGTAGTATGATTAACGTGTTAGTGGACTATCCGAACCTTGCCAAATCCCTGTACAAGAAGTTTCATCGTAAAGTATTATGTGAAGGCGATTGAAGGTTACAGGTTTGGCGTTAAGGATCCCAAAGTGATATATAAAGGGGCTTCATCGTACTAGTAGCAAATGCTATACTGCGGGAGTACTGCGGTGCAGTGGATTGCTGATCGGACTCTTAAAAGGGAAGTTTCGAGTTCGAATCCATGCGCGGTAAAATTTCTTCATATAGACAAGGTATTTGATGCACACGTTCTGCTTCTCACAGGTATTAGCAATGTGTAACTTTCAGTGGTGGGGTAAAAGCGGAATCACAGCTTTCTCAAAGAGCATCGATACGGGTACATGTAGAATCGAAGTATATGGTGAAACAGACAAGTTAGTATGATGATGATGATTATACTTTTATAATGATCACTATATTCATGAGAGAATACGTAGTATAGTTCCACTGGTTTTCAACAAGGAAAATCACAAAGGAGAGTAACTATAAATCATAAGCATGTAAATCATACTATTCTCCTCTGATTCTATTGCCTCCAACATGAATTGTCTCTACGAGCTATGCAAAGCCCCATACCCTATTGTTCGTAGACAGAAATACATAATGACAACGAAGTCTCTCTTTCAGGATGAATAACATCTACTTTCTCTCCCTCCCCTTCCTCTCCCTCTCTTCCTCTCGCTCTCTTTTCTCCCTCTACACAACCAATTATCTATCTATCTATCTATCTATCTATCTATTTATCTATCTATATATCTATCTATCTATCTATCTATCTATCTATCTATCCATCCATCCATCTATATATCTATCTATCTATCTATCTATATCCATCTATCTATCTATCTATCTATCTATCTATCTATCTATCTATCTACATTGTATCTATCTACATTGTATCTATCTATCTATCTATCTATCTATCTATCTATCTATCTACATTGTATCTATCTATCTATCTATCTATCTATTTATCTATCTATATTTCTATCTATCTATCTATCTATCTATCTATCTATCTATCCATCCATCCATCTATCTATCTATCTATCTATCTATCTATCTATCTATCTATCTATCTATCTATATCCATCTATCTATCTATCTATCTATCTATCTATCTATCTATCTATCTATCTCTATCTATCTATCTATCTAGGCCCTATCTCTCTCTGTTAAGAATGCCTCGTTGATGCTGAATGTTCCTTTTGCCTATATTATTGCCTATTTAGGATTTAGGACGTCTCATTTCCCACGTGTAGTGATCGAGACATTATTTCCACGTAGCATCGGGACAATCCTCTTGAAACTCACGCAGCGTGAATGACTGCCGCGGACTGATAAAGGTCAAATTAGTGTCTGCTTCTTAACGATTCGGTAACATCAAGCATTGCTGTCTCGAAAAGACGATTTTATCATCTCGAACAGCCCCCCCCCCCCCCCACACCACCAACATTACTTTTCTTTTCCTCTGTGCTTCAGCAGTGGGGCTTCGTTCCCTATATAATTGCGCGCGTATTTAATGGAGATGGATAATGATTTAAAATTTTCGTTGCCTCCTTTTTTTTTCTTGTCCGTCTCTTTCTGTTTAGTTCAGGGAGGATATGGTACACAATCATTACCACAGTTATCTGGTTGTACGCTACAATTTATCTAGTTATTGTATACAATGTAGTGTACTGCGTAGAAGTGCTTGACCTAGCGCGCTCCCTATAACAGTGTAAAAAGCCTGCACTTGCTAATTGTAAACATTTTACTCTGTCCATTAAGCTGATCAGTTGATAACAAAACGATAGCTTAGCCAACGATCGGTGAGGCAGCGGAAAAATATCGTGACTTGACTTTTCAACAATCGCACTTTTTTTTATATATCAGGAGTTGGATAGGGGGATAGAGACTTAACATTTCCTGTGTATCAAGGAGACTGTTTGGTCTCTCTTTTCTGTAAAGTTAGCAAATCGTTATCTCTTATTTTTTCATTATTTTTGTCTCCTTTCACCTTCCATATTTCATCGTTGATGTATCAACCATATATCTATCTATATTTATCTATATTTATACATGTGTGTGTGTGTATATGTGTGCGCGCGCGTGCATGTGTGTATATGAAGAGTATGGTCGCAAAACAAGTTAAATTAGCGCCATTTTTGAAAAACTTTAAGTAAGTCCATCATCAGCAATAGCAAAATAAAACCTTTCCAATGATACCTCACTTGTTACAAAACAAGAAGCATTCTAGAAGTTATTATCCATTATCTTCTGCTGCAAGTGCTGAGCTGTTTTTTTTTTCTTTATGTAAGCGTAATCGAGACATTTAAAAGTTTTGCAGAAGATGGGAATGACATTTGGCTAGTAGAATTCGTACAAACTGCTGACGAAAAGAGGGCACGCCATTATAAATCAGACACACGATTACAGCTTCACTTCCATTTCGGCAGTCTCCACATTACCTTCCAGGTGCTGTTTTGGTAACAGAATAAAAACGAAACAGATAATTAAGCTGGGGCTATCGTACAAAAGGGCCTATGTCTGGTATCCAAATGTCAAGCAACCTGAAGGATGGGATATATTCATGGCAGACGTGTTTGTTCGCAGGAAAAGAAAAGAAGCCAAAAGAGAAACTCCCAAAAGAACATTTTGTAAGCGATACACCTCCAGAGCGAAGAATGACGCCGTTTACTTCGTCATAGGGCATTTTGGCAGATCGTCGCTCCGCATTCACCACGCTGGGAGCGCATCCGCGACACGTGGTGTGCGCAGGTGATGTGATAGCCCGCGGGAATAACGACGAAAAGTACGAGGGGGAGGGGTGGAGTGAGAGGGACGGGGGTGTCCAATGGCTGCCATGTAGCATTCGATTGCTTTAGAAACTTTTTGCACCGTCTAGGATGCTAGACACGTTTGCGACGTCTGCGATGCACGTTAAGAAAAATGTGATTTTGCTATAGTTGTACATTGTTGCAGCGTCAGCAAGACCGACCATGGAGAGAATATTGATAGGGCGTTTCATGTATCACTCATCGTTATAATGACTGTTTTTCTTTTTTGAATCTTGCATTAGCATTATGAGAGAATGTGCGAGCAACAGCCACAGTGAAGACGCACGAATCTCCGTAAGTGAAAAGAGATAGGTTGAAAGAGATAACTGGGGTGAATGACATGAACTACTCCGGCTTTCTTTTACTTTTTGCATTATCCTGTCTAACATAAATAAAGACTTATTTTTCCAGTATCTGTCGTTACTTTCACGTAGGCCTATCAAACTTGTGTAAGTAGCCGTGTCACTTAGCTGGTAACAGCTAGGCATAGGTGCATTTTCAATGAAAAACATTTACAATGAAAAACATCGAAGCAAACACATAGACACAACATACATGTACAGACA